>WAAG01046952.1:2682-21614 GCA_013390105.1 Tichodroma muraria
AGTCTTAATAAGTGCTGCTAAAAATATTACCCTAGTCATTTCCAGAACAAACACAATCAGTGGCAGACGAAGGAGGAGAGCAATCCAAACCCATGAGCTATCGTGGTGGAGGTATTTTCAGTGGGGAACAGGAATAAAATTTCAAAAATGCAGTAGCAAAGGAACAAATCCAGGATAACTATGTCCAGGCCAGGCTGGTGGCTCTGCAGCCAGGCCACAGCATAACCCCAAGGAGCAAAAGGAGTTTGCACCACACAGGGTCTCAAGGTGAACAAATATAACTTATATTGAGAGGGTAATGCCTTGAGAAGGAGCCTGGCAGAATATTGGGTTGGGCTGGGATGAAAGGAACTGGCAGAGGCAACAGTTTAAAAATGGAACACCCAGGGCTCTCTTCTTGGGCTAAATCCCCAATCCCATGCAAACCCCCATCACTGCACAAAAGCCAGCTAAACCTGCTGGCCAAGGGATAAATGATGAACTAACCACTAAAATAGTGTTTAAAAACCCCACAATCAAAGGCTGTCTCTAGTACACAATGAAAGTCTCTTTCTCCTGCAAAAAGCAGCCTTGGACATTTGCTATGTGTCACCTCTTGCTCCCTGCTGCTGAAAAAACATCTCTAACCCAAAGTGCTGGCACATTCACAGCTGGGTTTGGTGCAAGGTACTTGTACTGGACTGATAAGCCATGGCTGATGTTAGCATGACTCGGTGGTCTCGAACTCAATGAAATAACAATTAATCACTACTCAGGCTGATTCTTCATGTTGCGGAGCTTGCTGCAGAAGAGGAAAAGCCACTATCCTTCATTGGCAGTTAATGCTTTTTTCCCTATGCAATCACACCCCTATCTGCATCCCATGCTTGCTGCCAGAAACAGCTGTCTCAGCTCTTCAGACACGTTCTTGGCAAGATCCTTTCCCCCTCACGGTGTTTGACAGGATTATGAAGTGCCAAAGCCTCAGGCCTTCTTTTGTTTTGAAGCCTGAAAGTGAAGTTTAGCTTAATCATTTTGTCTCTTCCTGTCCTTCCCCTACTTCAACCATCCCAGCTGCCCACCAGCCCAGTCCCCAAGCACTCCCATGAACAGGACCCCAGCCCATGGATACAGGCAATGGCAACAACTGACCTCCTATGAGGATACAGCAGTATCCAAGTTTAGCTCATGGATGGGTTAGGTCTGCTGTATCATTTTCTCAAGGTGGTTTAAATAGATGCCTCAGAACAGGAGCAGTGAACTGAGGAAGAGGAAGAGGAAGGCTGCTCCAACTCTGGTAAAGTTACCTGCTGTTCCATGGTAGTTTTATTTAGGAAAAAGGAGCAACCACATACTAATTTGTACTGGAGAGAGACTTAAGTTTCTCCTGCTGTGCTAACCAAACAGTATTAAAATTTATGACATGCTCTGCAAAGGGAGAATTTTGAAGCTGAGGAATATTGCACTTTTTATTGTGAGAAGGTAGACAAAAGAGTTCAAACTCCAGATTTTCAGACACAAAGCACAAAGCCCTAATTTCAGAAGTCTGGTGTGGTATGATGCTTTTTTATCACTTTTTACTCAAACACTACTTTACAAAGTGGGAAAAGTTAAAACAGGATAAAAATTAAGAGACAGACCAGGCCTCAAAATGGACTATGAATGCAATACTGTCCTCCTGTCCCTTTGAGCTTAAGGGACTGTCTGCCTAACAAAAGTAGGCTGAAAAGCCTGCTTTGTTGTAAAAGATGTTCTGCTTTTTTCACCTCCAAACTCAGACATCCCTTTTTGTCTTAGACAGCAAAAAGGGACTGAAATATTCATTGACTAAATGGAACATGAATATGTGGGCAGATATAGGTGGATAAAAGCCAGGGCTCCAGTCACATTACACGTTTAGCAGAAGCTCCTGAAAGCAAGAGCTTATTTCTCTGAAAGCTTCCAGCAACACTGTGCAGCCAGCAGCTGTCACTGTAAGCAATGAGGAACAGGCGTGAGAGAGTCAGGGATGCTTCTAGGTGGGAGGAAAGCAACTGGAAAGTAAAAACACAGGAGAAGCAGCAATTAAACACTCAGCAGCTCCCTAAAAAATGGTCTTTGTCCATCAGGAGAAGCAGCTCATCAGAAAGGCTCAGCTGGCCTTTTAAAATGCAGCCTGGATTCAGCTCCAGGAGATAGCGAACGTGGCTTATCACAATGGGTTCTTGAAGCGATAGCAATTCATATCCTGTGCACAAGTGGGATTTAAGATTCTGTAGCCCTTTTGATGCGTTCCTGGGCAAGGAAGCCTGGCATTGGAGGTGAGCAGCCCAGGAAGCAGCTCCCAGTTACACATGAGCACGTGACAGCTGTGAAAGGTTCAAGTTCCTCTGCCCACTGCCCACATTACTCAGCTGTCAAAGGCCTCAGATTTATGATATGAAAATCACATTTAAACGAGGTGTCATATGTGTTTAAAGTCCTTATTCATCACCATACTGCCACATCTTTTGCCCAAGACACAAACACGCTTAATTAGCATATTAAAAGGACAGATGGTTCACCTTACATGCATTGTGAAACTGCTTCAGGAAGAAAAAACACAAAACAACCCAAACATTCTGACCAAATAAAATACTTGCATTCACATATTAAGAGAGCATCCCACAGTACTTGACAAAACGTGGAAGATAAAAGTTTGACATGCACCCTGTGAGGTTCATAAAATATCACAGATATCCATGTAATTTCTGTATCCCACTTGATTACCAGAATGGCTGTCCACGGTGTTAATATGAAATGTGGGGAAGCCACTTAAGCACATTTCGGCTGTATTAAAAGTCCTACATATCATATCAGCATCTTCCTTATGTACTGGGCATATTTATTTATTAACTTCACATATCCATGGAACAGCCCACATGGTAATGCTTGGGTCTCCTGGACATAACTTAAAACGCATTCTCAAAAACAGGAGATGTGTGTTTTCCATGTCACTGGGAACAGGTTCTGGGACATCCAAGGCCAAAATATGCACAAAGGGATCCTTAACTTGGTTCAAGTTCTTCCCTGGATTTCTCTATTATGGGACAGGCTCCAGTCCCCACCTAAGCGCCCAAATGCTCAGTCAGCATATCCTGAACCCTAGCAAGAGCTGCCAGCGCTGGGGCACCTCATACATTTAAAAGATAGAACTTATGGTCTCTGTGATGCCCAGGAACCCCTGGTTGGTGTCCAGGCAGGAGCTGTGCCTGCTCAGGGAGGTGCTGAGGCACAGAACTGGGAGATGTGCGTTTGTATGCAGCACAGCGCCAGGAAGCAGGATGGGAGCACTTCACCTTTTTGGAGAGGAAGGTTTGTTGATATTTTCTTGAGTTTATTTACACAGAACGTATCGTAAGTGATGATTAAAACAGGTAACTCTGGTGAATATCAACTGATTAGGTTGCAGAAAATTTTCATCCTGTCACTACAGCCTTCTGTTTCCCTTTCTGCATATGTCTAGTAGGACACATTAAAAAAATAACCTGAATACTGTTCTGGGTTTAACTTCTTGAAGAATGAGAAGAGATGCAGAGCTATCCTTACTAACACTTTGTCCTGGTTTAGGGCAAATTTGGGAAGAAACTTCTGAATGGGGTCCCTCTAGAAAATAAATTCAAACAGCTCTTCCCCCCAACTTCCCCCCAACAGGAAAAAAGATTTTTTTGGAGAAAAGTGGAAAAAATTGTTTATTTAACAGGCTAACCACTCTCTAGCACAACAAATGAACAATACTAAACAAGAAAACCTTTTGCCTATCTGAAGAGATGATGAATTCAGAAAGTCTCTCCCGTGGGTCACAGCTCCGCTCACTCAGTCTGTGCCAGCCCCTCCGGCACTGGGAAATGCCGGGGCCAGGCCAGGCCCCGTGGGACACGGGTGTGAGCTCCTGGTGCTCCTCTGGGTTCCCAGTCCAGAGCAGGCTCGAACAGTTCCAAGGAAAAGAAAAAAANAGCATCAACCCAAGACACACTTCAAATTCAAAAACTCAATAGAAGCTACAAAGAAATAACCCAAAAACTCAGGAACATTTATGAAGAAGCATCCTCCAAAAAGCTCATTTTAAGGCCAAAGAGCTCAAAGAATATATACTTCAAAGGCTTTTGGTATCTTCAAGTTCACTTCTTCAGGGCAGACATTAATGATAGTTTCTTGGGACTTGCAGGCACTGGGAAGTGTTTGCTTTCAAAACCACTTTTGGGATAAATGAAAAACAACCTCAGACAAAAGGGGGGGGGGGAAGGAAGAGCAAGGTAAAACCTTAAAATGCAGCTTTTCTCATTTCTGAGAAAAATGAACAGCTGGGTTTAATTCCATCAAGAGCCTTGAATTTCTTCTAGATCAGCTAAACTCAGCTTTTAGCACTTCAAAATACTTTGTTTTCTGTAGTAACTTCAACTGCTGCAGAACCTGAGCACAGAAATCCCAGGATTTGACACTCACTCTCTCCAAGGCATAAAAGCCCATTTTTTAGAAAAGTAGGTGAGAGATGCTCTGCAACAGCAAAGATCTCAAATATATTCCAAACCTACATGCACAGATCTTTAATTAAAAATAAGAGTAAATGGTCAGTCATTGTGAACAGCAAGAGGAGGTGAGCCCTGTCCTGGTTTGGCCCTGACTGGCCAATGCGTTAATGTTGACACATGATTAAACCAATGACAAGAACAGGTACGCCTTTGTGAATATACATTTAGAAGTGGGAGCCCAGGAATCCTTCCTTCTGATTTCCGGTGGTGGGAGAGGTAAGAGGGGGGCCCGGCCCGGCTTCTCTGAGTGCCCGGGCCGGGCCGGGCCAGATGCCTCCCCCACCCCCTCCCGGCACCCCTGGCCGGGCCAGGGGAGAAGGAGAGGCCGGGGAGCAGGAGGGCGGGCCGGGGAGCAGGAGGGCGGGCCGGGGCTGACATCTGCCCACCCAGGGAGAGCCTGGGCCAGGCCGGTGCGGCTGCCGGGCAGGGAGAGGGGAGGCGATCGGCCCTGGGCCTGTCGCTGCCGAACCCTGACAGGGCTGGGAGAGATCCCGGCCGCCCCTCCCAGTGCAACCAGAACCGAACTCCGGCTCGGCCCCGGAGATCCTGCACGGCTTTGAAATACGACATCATGAACTGCTCTACAGCCTGGCAGAGATCCTGGGAGAGATTTTAACCCTTTCTTGATCAGATGAAACCTCCAAAACATGAATCCTGCCCGAGTGAAAGAAGAGATACGGAGAGACACAGCACGAGACCTAAGTTAGGAGAATGACAGAGGAACTTTAAGTTGGAAAGAAGACTAGAAGAGTGGCTTAGGCTGGACTTACCTTGTAAGGCCATAGAGAATGGACTAACTATTCCTGTAATACATAAAATGCTTTTAGGGAGATGCAAAGCTCTAGTTGGAGCTGTGATGTAACTGATATAATAGAGAAATTTAAACAGGAAGACCGAGAGAGAGAGATGGTGCCCTTTTCCTAGTGAGAGAAGAAGACTTCTGTTTCTTGAGAGGAAAATGAGATAGATGAAGAGAACTTTTGTTTTATACTAGAAAACCATCCTTAAACTGTACCCTAATAAGCTGATATAGCCCATGAGTGGCTGTAGAAGGCTGTCTCATGGGAGGAGGCTTCTTCACAGCACACATTTCCTCCCCCTGGCCGGGCCAGTGGTGAGGTGTGAAAGCAAGAGAACTAGTATCTTGTGAAAAACCTCTGTGCCATTCAAGAAAAGACTCTTCTCCTTCGGTTAATTGAGAAATGATTACTCTAGAGGTGGTACTGACTGAAAGTCCAGGGGTTTTTTGTCTTTTCATGTTGTCAGGAAAAAGTAAATGGTGGGGGGAGGAGAAGTATTTTTTTGAAAGTTTCATTATGATTTTTGTTTGGTTTTTTCTTTGCTTTTTAGTGTTAGTTAATAAAGGTTTTTTTTATTCCTTTCAAGTTTAAGCCTGTTTTGCTCTTGATTGAGAAATTTCAAATTGGCAGACTAAAACCACAACACGAATTGGTGTTTCTGCCTGGTTTCGAACTGAAACCACGACACCCTGCATTTCCTATAAATTGAGCAACTCCTGCCAACTCACAGTTTCTCTGGACAGTATGGGAAAAGACTAAAAATGCTTGATTCTAGGTAAACTGCAGTCCCCAAACCCTGTATTTTATTTTAGATATCCCTGAAATGTATGACACAAGTGATTTCAAGTATGTTACTGGCTATTTAAGTAGTTAAATATTTCACTTTTCTTGTTATGATCAATTTTTGGTTTTAAGAGCTCTTCTAAAACTTCCTCCCTTAATTTTTAACAACCCATATGTTCATCCACTCAATTTTACAATCCTTCTTCTATTTTCTAATTAAGCTGATATTGTTTATAAATTTTGCTACTCAAATTGTGACACCATGAAAAATGCCTGCATTGAACATGGCTCAAATACAGAGAAACAAGGTGATTTTTGAAGAGAAGAGAAACACATATCCACAATCCATTCTGTTAAAAAAAAAAAAAAANTAAAACTTCCTCCCTTAATTTTTAACAACCCATATGTTCATCCACTCAATTTTACAATCCTTCTTCTATTTTCTAATTAAGCTGATATTGTTTATAAATTTTGCTACTCAAATTGTGACACCATGAAAAATGCCTGCATTGAACATGGCTCAAATACAGAGAAACAAGGTGATTTTTGAAGAGAAGAGAAACACATATCCACAATCCATTCTGTTAAAAAAAAAAAAAAATCTAAAAAAGATAATAAAAATATCCTGATTCTTCACTGCGTTCCCAGGGTTGTATCAGCTTCTTTTTCTGCTCTTTGGTGGAGGAACTGGGTTTAAGTCAACCAGTTATTTAGTGCTGCATGTAAAGCAATGCAGCATGATATTTGGTGCTAACCTGAAAATGGGTTGCACTGAACTTGGAAGAGAACGCATCATGCAGACCTGGTCTCCTGTCTCCTCTCTGCAAAAAAAAGCCTGATGTCAAGCAACTATTTGCTCACCTGTTCAACTCATAATCAGTGCTTCTGTTTCACTGATTCATCAAAAATTGTTCCCACTAATCAGGCTATGTGGGTAATGGAGCAGTAAACTCCCCTAATGAAGTTTTTTTTCTTCTCTTTGAAATGTCTTGGCCCATTCAAATTTTCTCATCAAAAAATTCAGCTGCTGTCAGATCAGACCTCTCAAAAGTCCTCTAAACTTGTAAAATAGTGAGGTATTGGGATCCTTATACACTTTTGCCAGAAAGGAAATCCCAACANATACGACATCATGAACTGCTCTACAGCCTGGCAGAGATCCTGGGAGAGATTTTAACCCTTTCTTGATCAGATGAAACCTCCAAAACATGAATCCTGCCCGAGTGAAAGAAGAGATACGGAGAGACACAGCACGAGACCTAAGTTAGGAGAATGACAGAGGAACTTTAAGTTGGAAAGAAGACTAGAAGAGTGGCTTAGGCTGGACTTACCTTGTAAGGCCATAGAGAATGGACTAACTATTCCTGTAATACATAAAATGCTTTTAGGGAGATGCAAAGCTCTAGTTGGAGCTGTGATGTAACTGATATAATAGAGAAATTTAAACAGGAAGACCGAGAGAGAGAGATGGTGCCCTTTTCCTAGTGAGAGAAGAAGACTTCTGTTTCTTGAGAGGAAAATGAGATAGATGAAGAGAACTTTTGTTTTATACTAGAAAACCATCCTTAAACTGTACCCTAATAAGCTGATATAGCCCATGAGTGGCTGTAGAAGGCTGTCTCATGGGAGGAGGCTTCTTCACAGCACACATTTCCTCCCCCTGGCCGGGCCAGTGGTGAGGTGTGAAAGCAAGAGAACTAGTATCTTGTGAAAAACCTCTGTGCCATTCAAGAAAAGACTCTTCTCCTTCGGTTAATTGAGAAATGATTACTCTAGAGGTGGTACTGACTGAAAGTCCAGGGGTTTTTTGTCTTTTCATGTTGTCAGGAAAAAGTAAATGGTGGGGGGAGGAGAAGTATTTTTTTGAAAGTTTCATTATGATTTTTGTTTGGTTTTTTCTTTGCTTTTTAGTGTTAGTTAATAAAGGTTTTTTTTATTCCTTTCAAGTTTAAGCCTGTTTTGCTCTTGATTGAGAAATTTCAAATTGGCAGACTAAAACCACAACACGAATTGGTGTTTCTGCCTGGTTTTGAACTGAAACCACGACACCCTGCATTTCCTATAAATTGAGCAACTCCTGCCAACTCACAGTTTCTCTGGACAGTATGGGAAAAGACTAAAAATGCTTGATTCTAGGTAAACTGCAGTCCCCAAACCCTGTATTTTATTTTAGATATCCCTGAAATGTATGACACAAGTGATTTCAAGTATGTTACTGGCTATTTAAGTAGTTAAATATTTCACTTTTCTTGTTATGATCAATTTTTGGTTTTAAGAGCTCTTCTAAAACTTCCTCCCTTAATTTTTAACAACCCATATGTTCATCCACTCAATTTTACAATCCTTCTTCTATTTTCTAATTAAGCTGATATTGTTTATAAATTTTGCTACTCAAATTGTGACACCATGAAAAATGCCTGCATTGAACATGGCTCAAATACAGAGAAACAAGTGGATTTTTGAAGAGAAGAGAAACACATATCCACAATCCATCCTGTTAAAAAAAAAAAAAAATCTAAAAAAGATAATAAAAATATCCTGATTCTTCACTGCGTTCCCAGGGTTGTATCAGCTTCTTTTTCTGCTCTTTGGTGGAGGAACTGGGTTTAAGTCAACCAGTTATTTAGTGCTGCATGTAAAGCAATGCAGCATGATATTTGGTGCTAACCTGAAAATGGGTTGCACTGAACTTGGAAGAGAACGCATCATGCAGACCTGGTCTCCTGTCTCCTCTCTGCAAAAAAAAGCCTGATGTCAAGCAACTATTTGCTCACCTGTTCAACTCATAATCAGTGCTTCTGTTTCACTGATTCATCAAAAATTGTTCCCACTAATCAGGCTATGTGGGTAATGGAGCAGTAAACTCCCCTAATGAAGTTTTTTTTCTTCTCTTTGAAATGTCTTGGCCCATTCAAATTTTCTCATCAAAAAATTCAGCTGCTGTCAGATCAGACCTCTCAAAAGTCCTCTAAACTTGTAAAATAGTGAGGTATTGGGATCCTTATACACTTTTGCCAGAAAGGAAATCCCAACAATTTTCAGAGAAGAAAACCACATGTAAAATTCAGCCTTTTGTCCGTATTACAAAGCTTTCTACAAAATTTGCACACAGGGAATGTCAGAGAAAGCTCACCAGATTCCGACACCAGATTAACTCTCTCATGGCCACCATTCAAGGCTAAGAACTGTTTCAGCTTCATATCTGAGGCATTGGGGGATTCTAAATTCTCATCCAAACCAGAGTGAAATTAAAGGGGCTTCAAATCAGAGTGACACAAAGATAAATCCTTGCACCTCACAGACTTTCAGCCTCCTGCAAGGTTCTCACCTACTCTCCCATTTCACCATCTTACACTGCAAAAAAAGAGAGAACAATTTCGTTTTTAATAGGATTTTTTTCCATTTTCTAGGTTTTTCTTTTTTTTTTTTNTAAAGATGCTATTACTGACAATGGTCACCACATGAAAAAGCACCAGCAAAGAGTCCATTATAATACCTGGAGATAATTCACTAAAAAGGAGAGAAACTGTGAAATGGAAGGGATGCAATTGATTTCCACTCCTTGGAGACAGCCAATAGCTCACAAATTGCTCTTCTTCACTCCACCACCTAGAAAGTACATGCTTGTCATTAAGTTAGGAGAATGAGAAGTATTACTTAATTTTTTACTCATCTGAGATCTTGCAGAGGTCAACATCGTTGAAAATATCTCTACTCCTTAACAGTCACTCAATTCTTGTTCATCTTCAAGATTTTCTTCTACCCTTCCTTACATTTTTGGGAAAAAATCACAATTTCACTGCCAGTTCACTACTTTCTATTCCAGCCCTCCCCAGATTTTCATACCCACAATTCCTTTCAGCATCTCTTGATCCATTTTCATTTTATATGGGTAACAGGCTGCACACAGGAAAAGAAAATCTCAGCAACAGAAACCCTTTTACTTCTCTTTTGCAATCTAAAGCCCTGAATCCATTCACCCACTTTCAAATTTCTTACAAAAAGAAATGTTTCAGAAGAAGCCATGTTATGAGTTGAATACTTCACTGTCCAAATTATATTAATTCAGCCTTTTTTTTTACTTTTTCAGCCTTTCAAAGTACAAAGTCCACTACAAGAACTACCTGATACTATGACTATATCAGTACAGTAACAACCATTTAAAATGGCTGAGCAAATCCTTTTTGGAAATTCTTGCAACATCATACAAGCTTGACCACAGTGTAGGCTAAGTCTTGTTCCTAGTAAAGTGGCAACTTTATAACTGCAAAATGATGATGGAGTTGATAAAGGTAAGGGAATATACCTAAGTAACTACCGGCACAATTTCTAACAGGAAAAAAGGTAGAATAACTGGGAAGCCTCTGGGGGCCAGATGATCCTCTAAGATAAAGTATAGTAAGTCACAGTAAGTCGTGAAATGCTTTAAAAAAGAAAGAGAAACTTTACAGAAAATAAAGCAAGAATTTAGAGGATTTTGTTGATTCTCCTCCTGACTCCAGAATTGTGGGTGCATGATCATATATTCAATTAGTCTCAGCTTTTCTAAAAAGACAAAACTCCCCCAGCTTAATGAAACAAAGTAATTGAAACTGGCAGGCAGTTTTCCTCCAGCTGTTTACAACATCTTCCATGCTTTGTTTTGTCAAAATTCCTGCAGAAAGGAAAATGATCTGATGATGTATGAAAAAAATTCGATTCAGGAGAAAAGACTGCTACCCCTGTGAATAAAAGCATGGGCATTTGGAAACTCTTTCAGGCTACCTATGTCTCCTTTGTCCACTTCATTTCAACTGAGACAAAAAAAAATAATCTGCATATATTATTGTCTTAATAACCATTATAGGTCTGCGATGGGGATTTATTTGCAGAAACACAGACAGATTAGTAAAACAGGACTGTACTTCAATTTTACACAAAAAAATAAATATTAAAAAAGAAATAAAAAATAGAAAGATTTTTGGTTTGGTACTAAACCCCTTACCTGCTCTGCTATCCAGTGGGCCAAAATCCAAGGAGTATTTTACAACGTGATAGTTGTTCCATACATACAGGAGGTTGTCCCGGGGATTATAATCCACAGCAGCAATGTACTGGTAGGAGTTTGGAAAGGGCACATCCACCATGCTATCCTTGCTTTGGTCAGTGTTATATATGTAATCTATTTTATTCCCTGTGGCTTCGTTGTCGTCATCTTCGTACACAGACTTCACCACATATAAAATCCCACAGATCATGAAGGCATTAGAAGCTGACCTCTTGTCATAGGCAGTATCCCATGTCCCTTCAATCCTTAACGTGTAAGGGTTCAACTGGCTAATGACTATTTTGCCATTATTCTGTTCTGTTGCATAGATTACCCAGAGCCCGTTCTCATCCACAGCCAGGTCGATGTCGGACTTGCCTCCCCAGCGGTAGGGAGAGGTGTCGTGGTAGTTGGCATTAGCTATGATTGCCTCCCCGCTCTTTATCCTTGTCCGCAAGTCAAACTTGACGATGTTCCTGGTGCGCTCCTTGTTGAAGAACAGAGCCCCGTCGTACACCACGAACCCTGTGCCGTCCACCCGGTGGGGGAGTTTGTAGGTGGTGGTCGGCCTCCCAGCGATGAAGTCGTCCTTGGAGGAGTATTCCGTCAGCGTGTCTGTCCGGTACGGCGTCCAGGGCATGTAGTAGATCTTGTCAGAGGCCTGCAGAGGGTCCTTGCACCAGGCGCCCGACTGGTGATCAGACTCGAATAAGTGTTCGCTCTGGTAAACTCCTTTCAGCAGTCCAGGGCAAAGAAAAACTGTCGTAGAGGAAAAGAATTTAAAAGAAAAACAGAAATTAACGACAGTTCAGGGGTGGCTGGTCCAAGTATCTCAACAGCTTCTAGTCCCAGAGCAGAGAACACTTGAGGTGAGAGGAAACCCAAGAGCAACGCCTTGCAGCTGGAGACTTTCCTTCCTGCCCATCATATCTCTGGAACAAGATCTGCTCCACCAAACTGGGTTTCCTGCCCCCCTCCACCCCCCCTTTTTTTCTCTCAGCTGTGGCTCATTTTCTTATTGCTTTTTCTACAGGTATACTTACTTGGACCACTCGTTTTTGTAAACTCTGAAATGAATATGTGCCCCCAAAGGATTTCTGGGTTAGTATTTCCAAATTATATTCTGCAGTGAATCTGTACCTACTAGGTGAAGGGCTAAACTCTGAGGGAATTGATCCACATATTTATTTGAACAGCCCACAGAAGAGTGGCCTAGAAATGGAAATAAGAGAAAGAAATTCCCATCCTTACAGCCCAGGTGATATTAAATATTTAAAGGATACCAATAGCAAAGCAGAGGCGAATCCCTTGCAACTCAGAAGAGCGTTTAAAGCAAAGGCGGGAGGGGGGGAACGACACCCATCTGGAGTATAACTAGAAATGAGACTTTCCAAGCTGCTACAGGACACGTGAAACATGCAGTCCACACAATTAAAAATGAATGACATATGGATGCTGAAAGGAAAAGACAAGGAAGAAAGGAAGAAGGGAAAGAAGGAAGGAAAAGAATAAAGTTTGCTGGAGAGGAACCCAACGTCTAGATTTTAATCAGTTAAAAAAATGTCCTGTTAAATATAGTAGTAATTCAAACTTAAAAACATATATCTTCTATTGTTACATGAGAGGAGCACAGAGGAGCAGTTTGACTAACTGGGATGCTTTGCTGCTCAGACTTCGGGGGGACTGGCAGGGGTCAGGGCACACCCAAGACCTGGGAACAGGCTCAGCCGCTGCCCGGCTGACCTCGGCCCCACGGGAACACCACCACCGAGGGGCCGGCCGGCCGGCCGGCTGGCTGGCCGGGGAGGCAAAAGGAGGGATGCTGCGGAGCAAATCTGGCCCTTGCCATCCCCGTCAGCACCCTCCTGGCCTGGAGGCACCACAAACGCTTCGGCGGGGAGAATATTGGCTGGTTATTTGGAACGCTGATCTCCGTGATCCGCGAGAGGCACAGTAACCGTGACGATGGGATGGGCGGCAGGGAGGCATGAAGAAGTATCCCACCACGCGCTTCTGGCAGCACGGGGCTGGCAGGATGGGATCCCACATTCACACTTCCTGCTCGGAGCATAATTGATTATTTTTTGTAAATGCAGAAATTGGTAATGTTGTCTGGAGAGCAAGACAGGAGGAAAATCAGATTTAATAACCAGTATAAAATTATATGGATCCACTGGAGTCTATGTAACCACGAAGAGTTGCTGAAAAAGGGGTGCAATTCCAAGAGGCTTTTATGCCATAATTAGATATACTTATGCACATACATATGTATGCACACCTTCCAAATTCTTTGGGGCAGGAAAATATCTAAGCCTTTGAATAGAAATTTAATGGAAAAAAAAAAAAAAAAAAGGTGGCACTGGGAAAAACTTTTCAGCAAATATGGGTTATCTGGTGAAGTTGAGCAGCAGAGATACTAAATAAACTTTAACAAAAAGGTAGTGAGAATTAATGACAAAGTATTTCAACTAAAACGTTAAACTGTTAAATAACTTAGCCTATACATAAGTAATATATATATATAATTTGAAAGGTATTTAATTACCTTTTTGTTCCACTTCTATTGTAGAGAGAGAGGTAAAGAGAGAAAGGAGAAAAGAGAATAGATTAATGGTACTGTATTGGCCAGGTGCTTTTCTTTACCTCTTTCATAAGAAAAGGAAGATCTATTAATTTACTTTGGTAAGTGAACATTTATATATATATATATATATACACTTTTCCTCTGATATATACACTGGATAATATGCAGACAAGCTGAACAAAATACAGATAAATTTTAACTTTAGAAAAATCTGGCAGAAGAAAAAAAATCCCAACACTTGGGATGTAATGAGCCCCCTGGACTCTACCTTGTCAGCAGCAACCTTGGACTAGTTTCACAGAGCAAAATGAAATACCCATTAAGTGAAATATGACTGATACAGCTTTACGTATAGAATAAAAATTCCAGGGAGAAACTTTATATAATATACATCTTCATATATTTTTCCAAAATCCTGTAAAACAGAGATCCCTACCTAAAACAGGAGAATATTAACTTATGATGTGAAAAGAAAACTTAGGAGAGTCAAATGAAGCATGTCCATGGATATCCGTAGAGTCCTGTCCTTTGTCTTGGAGAAACACATTTTAGTAAGAGTTGGAAAAAAGCACTGGAAACACTGTAGCACTTATTTATAAGATCCCAAAGATTCACAGTGTTCATGAGACAAAAATATGTAAGCACTATTTTAAAAGCCCAACCCCAGAACTTGCTGGATATTTTAATGTGAATTATTCACCGTGCATCATAATGCTGCTGAAGAGACTGTGTCCCTTTGGACAAAGCCCCTTTCAGGTGGAATAAATAAATGAAGTGCTCTTATTAATTCCTAAATACTCAGTACCAGTTTCTATACCTAACAACATCCTGCTAGAAGATTTGGGGATCCTCATCCAGAAGCCTCCTGCAGTTGTGGCAGAGGCTCTGACTTCTTCCAGCATGGTGAGGACTCAACAGTCTCTGCACCCCCAGCCCTGTGGTTTGCTGCTTCCATGGGGCCTCTTCTCCAAAAGTGTAAGAGAAGATAGTCCCCATGAAATATCAGAGGGAGAAGTGAGAAATTGCCAGCAAACCAGGATGGCTTTGACAGCTGAGAGATCTCTGTTCGGAGGAGAGAGACGGGAATGTGAAGGTGTGCATGCATGCTTTGGTTTTGTTGCCCAGAGTTCACTCCAGCCCCTTCCAGAATGAGATGCTTGCCAAGTGTCCTCTGGTGCTGGCATTGCAAACCCCTTTGCATTCAAAAGTCTTGTTTGTTTGGATGGGCAATTGCAGGCTCGGAGAAAGAACAATTTCAGGGTAGGACTGCAAATTTCTGGCTAGACATGTGGATCTACACATCCCTGTCCAGAGAGAAATACACCTGGAGCCAACTGCAGCTCCCATAATGAGTGTTTCCAAACTCCAAGAGCCTTTTTTACTTGGGCTTTGATTCAGGCTCCTTTCTCCCTCATAACAGGTTAAGGTTAAATGCAGATGTTTTCAATATGTAGCTGTCAGGGCTCTAGGGACCAGAGACAATGTATTTGAGTGCACTCTGGTTATGTGAGGGAAGGAGCCAGCAAGATTAAAAGGCTCCAGACACAGCAATTGGAGAAACCCACACACCACTTGTTCTCCCCATCCTGGACTGTGGCTGGTCACAGTTAAGTAAGGTATTCAGAAATGCATTAAAGGTCCCTGGCAAAAGCAAGAAGGCAACATGACAGATCCCCAAATGTATGGCTTCACACTGATTCCCCTGGCTGATGGTATACAGTAACTCTGGCAGCATAGAAGGTAGTAATTTACATTTCCAAATGCACAAAAGCTTTTGTAATGCATTCAAATAACAGCGTGATATTGTAAAGCAGGGAGAGAGAAGCTTCTAGAGCAGATAATATATTTGTGACCAGCTGATCTGAGTGACCTAAAGTGTTGATTACCTTTATCCTGAATAGCTCATATGTGTTACTAACTCTCACTGGCATATCCAGATCTCTTAGAATTCCAAACACAGATGTGTTTTGGTGACCTTCTGAATGGTGCTTCCATTTATGTATTGCAAATACATATTTTCCCTCTGCTAATTTCAGACTTAATGCTTTTGAATTTCAATAATAACTCAGCTTATATTGGGGTGCCATATTCTTCAGACAAGGTTCCATGAGAAGCTTGGAGGCTTCAGCTAATTGAACAATATTAAAAGAAAGGGTCTAATTAGAGTCTGATTACCCCTTCAGTTACACAACATACTGTACACAACATACACAAAATACTGCAGAATTGTCTTCAAAAAGTACTGGTAGAATTTTTTTTTAAATTTTGCCCAGTTACAGATAATTTTACATCTCTGTGCCAGTCTACAGAATTTAAGTACTGATGACAGCACAGGGTGCACCTTACATTCCTACACAGATCTATGGAAAAAAAGGACAGGCATACACAGGTTTTACTCTTATAGTGAGGTCTTCCATTCTTGCTGTCACTGCATGGGTGGAGAACAAGGGTATTTCACCTTGATTCCCTACAGCAGTTGCCAGTGCTGTTGATTTCAACAGTGCCAGAGGCCAAAAGGAAATCAGGGACCACTTGCTATATCTGAGGGGAGTTACTAACAAGACTTTCCATATACACTGATTTTCTCATGATTGTTCAGATGGAAGGAAAACTGAGGACAACGTGCAATCATGAGCCACTAGAGCCTGTCCCCAAGCAGACTCCCGCCACCCGTTCGGAGAAATCGCACAAAAGCATTAATTAAATGCTCTTAGTATTGCTGTGCCGAGGCTCTGAAAACACACTCTGGCACAATTAACACTTGAACAACATTAACTGCTCATTTTCTTACTGCCACACTGAATTGCACTCAACTATTTAAGGCACAAGCTCACAGTGGCAGAGCCATATAGAGAGCTGTCTCCCTGGCATAGCTTCAAACCCACACAACAGCAGCATAAAACTCCTGGAAAAAAAATATGTGAGTAGGGAAATGTTAAAAGGCAATTGCAAAAGTAGTGCAAAAATTTGTGCCTTGTACTTTGCTAGTTGTCTGTTGATTATTTTTTTTTTTCCCCCAGGGCAGATGTTTAATAGTGGAATAAGTAACATCCACCCCCTTCTCCTGTCCTTCACAGATCTGATTGATTTAATATACTTAAACTAATAATTAATACACTCAGCACTAAACACCTAGTTAATGATAAAACAGAAGGACTAAAAAAACATAGGGTTTTTAGGCTGACCTTAGTAACTGCAGCTTCTCAGCCATGCTGAGAGTGTTTTTCATGCCAGATGTGTCTGCTGCATCCCACACCTGCAACCAACTTGACCACATGCATAGGCAGATGAGGCTAAAAAGCAAGTTATGTGTTTCTCCCTAACACACAGCCCCATCTGTGTGCCCTAGGTTGAACAGGGATACGTTGGAGAAGCTGCAAATCTACCAAAGCACCCCAAAGCACACCCATGTAGAGCCTGCTCACAGGTGAAGGTGCTCTTCTTTTTTGAAGGCATGGTTGAGTCCTGGAGTCACAGTAAAAAAAAAAACAAGAGAGACACGTTCAAAAATCAGGGCAGAAGCAGATCTGAAATAAATATACCTAAATCCAGGAAATGAAAATCACTGAATCACAAAATGGTTTTGGTTGGAAGGGACCTTCAAGATCATCCAGTTCCAACCACCCAGCAATGGGGAGGGACACATTCTGCTATGCCAGGTTGCTCAAAGCCTCATTAAAACATGAAAATACTTTAAAAATAAAATTGCATTTCAAACCCACTCAACCCCCATATATGGTTTACCAGAAGAAAAGCTAAGAGAGCTAGCTCGGCAATTATATGACATGTTCTGGCAACCTGAAGTTCAACATGCTGCAGAAGTACCATCTCTGCTTCTCTTCTCCTCCCCACACATAATTAAAGTGACAAAAGAGACCACACAGCCAAGTTCAGCACTCATTCTGTGCAGCACAGACACAAAACAAAGTACATGGCACCATTTATCTCATCCACCCACTCCTTCTAGGAAATCCCGAGGTCCCATTTCAGTGCAGGTGGGTGGTCACCAGACCCCAAATGTCTTGATAATGGGAACACAGCCACAACCACTGCACCAAGCTGTAGCCAGCAGAAAGTCAAATGATATTTTGCCTCTGGGCAAACAAAACCAAACAGCAATACAATGGTCATTGGGTTCACTCCCTCCATTGCAACTAATCTCTCTACAGAAAACACAGTGACCAGCCTTTGTCCCCAACCTCCACACCAAGCTGAAAGCTGTTCCCAAGTCACAATAAATTTCAGTCCTGTCAGTCCCAGTGAAACACTCATTTTCTGAGCTTTTAATGTGAAAAGTTTGAACTCGCAACAGGGGAAAACCTCTTGAGTCTTGGCTCAGGAGCAAGCACAAAGAACAGAAGAATTAGAATTTTACAAATACATACTACTTTTGCTATTTTTTCTTTTTTTGTCGCCACGTTGTGCTTTACTTTGTTTTTTTCTTTTTTTCCTCAACATGACGGGTTTTCTAGAATGCATTTAAATGGAGAACAGACCCCATTAACATTACTGGAATTTTTAGTCCAAGAGCAACCTGACACTTGAATGTAAAGCACTCAGACTTTCATTCCCCAGCCAGAGGAATGAAGAAATTATTCTTATTAAGTATATCACCATGAATTATCTTTCCTGTGGCTGACAATTTCTCTTATGAAAGAACATTCAACCTCAAGTCTCTCCAATGGAGTTCTCCACCAGACAATTATTCTAGAAGCTAAGCTTTAAAGCTTGCTTAGGTTTAAACTATTACAGTGGTGGGAGAAACTTAGTTTGTAACATTATTTTAAGGTCTCAGTAAACAGAGTACTTCCTTTTTCTTGGCTGTATGCAACTACGTGTGCATATTAGACTCCCTCCTATAAAGCTGGGGAAAAAAATGGATTTATTGCACAGGAGACATGCCTGCATTTTACAGCAAATGAAGAGTTAATTCTTTATTTAATCAAAGAGAGGAATAATCTCACTTGCTTAACTTCCAGATTACATTTTTCATATAACATCCAAGCACCAGTAAACAAAGGTGCTCTACGAGTACTTTGCGCTACAATGGCTTCATGTAACACATTCCCAAAATTATCACCTCCTAATTAATTCTGCTGTGAAGTACAGAGATTGGAAATGTCAATAATCTTTGCTTTCATGAACCACTACCTAAATTAGATCCTTAAATATGGTATCTATAGATCTGCAGAAATCAAAGCTGTCGTTTC
>WAAG01046961.1:0-15630 GCA_013390105.1 Tichodroma muraria
CTGCAATATGTTTCTTTCCTAAAAGTGATGATACAGTTTCAAACTTGAGTGTGTTATGAAAAGAATGCCAGTATTGTTGAACTACCTCTTAGTGGGGTAGCCTCAAATTTAAGTATGTACCAAAAATTTTGGATTTTCTTGCTAAATGTTACCCAAATATTACTTGTTGCTATTTTACTTACCAAAATCTTCTGACATTATCACACAGTTTTCATCATTATTTGCAAAATTGGGTTCATTTGGAGCCCAGGCAACATAGTTCACTGGAGTGTCATCCAGCCATCTGGAAGAAACAAGGGGACAGTGGCTGCCAGACAGACATCTCATCAATCAGTTGGTCACAAGGTCTGTTTGGGCAGAGGGCTAAGCAAGGTGCTAGCAGTGACCAGAGGGCAAAGGCTCTACAGATCCTGGAGAGGACATAGCCACAACATTGCTGCTGCTGCTCCTCTGTTTAGTACTACCACGTTCAAGGCAGCCTGTGGACATCCTTCACATCCCAGGAAGGTGTCCTCCTGAAAGTCTTCTGCAAACATATTGTTAAAAGAAGTTTCCTGCCAGAAATTTCAGGAAGTTCTTGGAGCAGATGCTGCTTATGCTTCTTGCTTCCAGCTCACATAACTTGAACCATTTGGGATTAATTTGATTTAACCCTTACATGCATATTTTATCAAAACCTCCTGGGCTTTCTCTGTAGCCATTGGAGATCTGGTCAGGGTAAATCTCACCCTTAGGTTGATGTCAAAAGTGGATCAGGTAAATAACATCTTAAAATTAGCTGCTTCTCTTCAAAACTTATGCAGGGTTGCAGTTCTTGCAGTGTAAGGCATTAAGTGAGTTACGTCTTAGCCATGAATTTTTATTGGGTTTGCTCTCCCAAATTTGGAAGAAAAATGCATTTCTCAGCTTACATATAGAAGAATGTAACACTTTAGATCTGAGACATCTCCTGAAAACTAACCAGAAGTCAGTTGCACAACAGTTTTTAACTTGTAAAATGAAAGCACATAGAAATGCTCCCTGAGTGAGATGAAATTACCATCATTTTTTTGTCCATGACCAGTTTTCCTTTACTCACCTGAATCTCCGATCAAAGCTGACAACTAAGCCAATGAAATATGATTTTCCTCTGTGTTTTGTGTAAATCTAAAATAAAAGTAATTAATAGTTAGGAACTAAACTCTTCCTCAATGTCAAGCAAAAATCTGAAAACAAATTAACCATGCTCATGATTTTTTTTTTTCCTTCTTTTTGGAATTTGAGCCTCACGTAAGTATATTGTAGGCTAAGACTCAGGTTTTAAACAAGCAACAGAGATATGTGGAACATTCTGGAGTGAGGAACCCACTGGACAGGAAGGAAATTATCACTGCGCTGAATTAGAAAAGACAAGCAGCCTGAGCCAGAACTATCCTTTGTCACACCTTTAATATTTGCATGCCATTTTCCTCTACCTATTAAATACAATAATAATTTTTTACAGGTCCTGAACAAATCTATTGCTCTATAAATAAATAATGTAGGGCAAGCTCAGGACTCCAACCTTGCTAAATATTTAGTATGTTCCCTGTATTTTATCACCTGCTCTCTTCAAAGTTCAACTGTAATTAATAGGCTTTCTGCTTACATATTGCCACAGAAATCGTCTTTTGCTTTCTTTCTCAATGACAACAAGATCTGCAAAGTTCTTCTGACAAATTCTTCGTGCTTCTTCCATATGGACATGTTCTTTGCTGAAATAGTACTGCTTATTTTCATATATAATCCATCCAGCATTGGTGAGTTGATAGTCTGAAAGATAAAGAATCATATATAGTACTTTCTTATCTGTTCTGTACAAAGTCTGAAATCTATACAGTAATCTTTGTGAAAGAGGGGAAAAACACCTACCAAGTTTGTAGTTCGCTTCAGGCCTTATCAATGTACCTGTAAAATAGAAGATTGTCATAAGCAACATCCCAAATTAAAAAAAACAAAACAAAACAGAGAAACTTTTTTTATGTAGCTTCACATGCTTTGTAAAATAGAGGGGGAAAAAACAAAACCCACCAAGCAAACTATGAATTATCTACTGCCTTTTCAAGAATTTAGAGCACATACTGCCATATTAAATTAAGTGTATAATTTAGAAACATTTACCTAGTGAAAAATATGTATTTTACAGTAATTTATATCCAAAAGCACTATGTAAAAAAATCCAGGATTCATGATAAATTTGTGGGAGATTAAACAAACATTATTTTGAAAATTTATTTTACCATTTTCTCTTGACAATCTATGATCTTTTTTTTTTTTTTTAAATGTAGTGCTGGCTTATTGTTAATATCAGGTAACTTCTAGTGAGTCAATGAATTCTTCCTTTCCTGATGATTCAGCTTTTACTAGGACAGTCTGTTTTTAAAAATCATGGAGAGCCAGTAAATATCAAACTCAAGTTTCTGATTACAGGCTGAACCAGGAGGAAGCAAACTGGCTGTTGTTATTCCCAGAGCCAGCTAGAGCCTCTCAAAGGAAGCTCTGCTTTCATATAAATGCCTGCTATTTTGTACTTCTGGACTATGAATTCTCTTAGCTTGCTCCATTTCTACTGTGGCTTGATGGAGAGAAACCCATCATTATAGAAATGAGAAACAGTTAGTTGAGAAACAAACAAAAAAGAAAGAAAAATCACGTAGAATTATTTTGGGATCATTTAAAACACTTCCTTCTTAAGTTTTTAGTGAACAATAGAACTGAAATTAATTCAATGTCTTCATTATTGATTTATATGCTTATGGTCATTTTTTATTATATTTTTTAATTATAACATAATTGTAACATTGTTTTTGAAAAGCTGGAATATCTTTCATAAATATGTGTCTTAAGTGAACATGAGGGAATTTACATCTGAGCACGTCTTCTCTCATGTTGATCATCACATAATCTAGATTCACAATTACAAGATCAATTTCTTGATTATTTTCTTGCTTTTGAAAGGTCATCTAGGATCAAGATAAACTGATCAGAGTCTTTGTGTCATGGTTTCTGAGCTTCTCCTGAGTAATATCACCAAGAGCAGAGAGACACATCCACACAAAGCAGCATGCTCAGTGTGTCAGAAAGGGCTGCACAGGATGTGCTGCTTTGAGCTGGTATGCAGAAATCAGGGCTTGGATGGTGCATTTGCGTGACTAATTTACCAAAAGGGAACACTGATTCTTCCTTTTTGGTTAAGCAATTTTTCGATGTTGCCATGGTGCCTTATTCACCCTTCAAGGGTTTTGTTGGCAGTCATCAAATATTAGATACACTCAGTGTTTTTATAAAACTGCTTATCCCTTCCCCTTCCTATTGTCCCTCCGAGTAGTTCCCTGTGTGTATCCAACTTTCTTTTCATTTCAAGAAGGTTTTAAAAATCTCCTTCTCCATGGAGATGCATACAAATACTCAGTTTACAACCAGGAAGCAGGGATGTAGAAGTAGGACAGAGTAAGCAAAAGAAGTTCTTTCATTATTGGCTGTCACTTGAGCTCTTCAGCCCACGCAGAGTCCATTTCTGCTGCTGGGCACCCCAACATCTGTCAGGTCCATTTTGTGAGCCTGGCAGCAGGTGTGGGAGTTTTGGCACTGGGGCCCTGCTTTCCAGGCAAAGCTGGTGGTTGCAGGAGTTCATCAAGGTTACACCAGCCTCCACTTTTGATCAGATTGGGTTTCCAGAGTTGCTGGTTCCTATAGCAACTGATCCCTCTCTTGTTTCCCATTAATTGTTTCATAGTGGGAAGCAAAGCTTTTTTCACTTTTGTAGAGAGAACTCTACCATCCTGCATCTACAGCTGTCCTAGGTAAGCCTGAAGCAGATAGAAATAGAGGGACTAGATAAAAGGAGGGGGGATAAATACCTTTGCTTCAAAGATTTATTCAGCCCATGGCAGAAAGAGATAAAACTAGAGATGAAGTAATAGGAACACTCTAACTTCCTGCATTCAAGGACAAGAGAAATATTTCAATTCCTTCCGCATGCTTTATGTGTTGCATTCACTGCAACTGGTTTTAAAATGAACAATTCCCAGTGTCTTTCTTCCTTTCAATTTGTTTAAATCCAACAATTTGCTTTTTAAGCTTAGGTTTATTGCTCCAAATAAATGGGGGAGTAATAATACCTCTTTTTGTTTCACAAATCCAATTAAGTAAATGTTCACAGCGCAAGTCGTTCCAGCGCATTTGGGGTGATCTATTAAGCATAACACAATGTTCAAGTTCTTCATAGTTGTTGGGTTCATTTTCCTCCCAGTTCTCATAAATTACCTGTGTTGGAAATACATATCAATTACTGTGTGATTTGAGCTGAATAGAAGTAATTGAGACCGCCATCGTGACACAATTTCAGTATCTCGTCATCTCAAGTCCCTGTTTTATGGGATCAGCAGGAGTTCAAACAGACCTGAGAGGGCTTTGAAGGTCATGCTGGTCAGGTTACTTTCCACACCAATCCCTGAAGAAGGTGCAGAGAGTACATGGTATAGAAAACCATGTGTTTGATAAAAGAAAAACTGATGGGCATAGGGAGTCACATTTATCTTGTTTCGTGAAAGTTGGCAGCTGGACTTCCTTGTACTGCCATACAGCAGTGCCCATTTTGGGAGACTGTGAAGGTCTAAGGACTGTTGAAGGTGGAATATAACATGTTACCAGGGATGAAACACAGGCAATGCTGTGTTAAGACAGGGCACTGCAGCTATTCAGTATATATTCTAAATAGTCAATTAATATCCAGCAAATAAATACTCACAGGGGAGCCATCAATCCAGGCAAATCCTTCATCAGGATTTAAGAGAAACAATCCAATCCAGAAAGCCTGAGTGTTCAGTCCTTTATCCCTAAAATAGTTCATACAGTATAGATATATAAGCATGGAAAGAGAGGCCAGGATATAGATCCTGAAAAGCACAGAAATATCTTGCTTTCTGTCACACTTGAATAGGGAGCTGTGGCCCAAAGCCAAGCTCACTCCTTGCACTCTGTCAGGGAGTTGATACTGCTCTGTGTTGGGCTAAGACTTCTCATATTTAAAAATAAGTTAAAGTGATGTGGCCCAGAGCCATCTCAGGCTCCCATCCCTGTGGATGCAGCACAGGTCTTGGTTGTAGTATGAGTTCAAAGACAGAGGCTTCAGAAAAAATAAAACATAAATAGATGTTTATTTAACTAATAAAAATAGTAGGAATTGATTTTCAACTGTTTTTTATTTGCTTCTTAACACTTCTAAAACAGTAGTTTAGTTAATATTTCACCCTATTTATCTTGTTGTGCCTATGGACCAAATAAAATTACTGTTTCAGTCACTGCATATCACAAAGATTTCCTTCCACAAATATTTTTTTCTCTAAAGCAAAGAGACTTAGTGGATAAATAAAGCCACGTTCAGGTGATGGCAGTACTGAAATATACTTAAAATTAAGAAAGGTGAGATCACAAAAACTTCTCAATAGGAAAGTTTTAAATCTGTTTCAGAAAATAAACCTCAATTCTCTACTATGTGAAACAGTTTGGTTAAAGAGCTGTATATTATGTGTCATTGACATATCTTGACATTATGGAATACAATCCGAATATTGGTCTAATTTGAGGGGAAATAATGTCACAGTTTATACATCATGAGCAAGACATAGCATCTACAATGCTACTAAAGGTTAATTAAAATTAATTACTCTTTGATTTCTTCAGTTTATGGTCAGAAAAATTTCACGTTAGGTCCTTGAATTTTGGTTTACATTATACATCAGCTCAAGGGATTTTTTGAATGAGTTGGTTAAAGAGGAATTGCAGGCAGTTACAAAATTCCAGTTAGAGCTGAATATTTTATTTTCTCCCTTTAGGGACGGGGACTAACATGTAAGAAATTGTTAAGATCTAGAAAACAGCCTTGCTAAAACCTGTGATGAAAATTACCAAAATATTAAGCCTCTTTGAAATACTCAAGATTTTTTTTTTAAAGCAATGTTACAGAATACTATTTCCGGAAGAAAATCTTGTATCAATGTAATTTAAATTTGGTTGTTTTTATTCACTCACTTGTTCAGCTCCAGATATATTTTAAGTAATTTTTATTTAACATAGCAAGAACATGAAAAAGAATCTGAAAAAGTACTTATGCAAGTACTCACGAAGCTAATTGCCATAATAAAACTTGATCTTCTCTCGTATTGATTGTGGCCAGATTTCCACCTATTTCTCTACAGAATTCTTCAGCTTCAAACCAAGACTTCTTTTGGTTTCCCTCTCTCACAAAAAACTGTTGAGAACAAAAAGTAAAAATAAATTAGTAAATTTGTAAAGTTTATAAAATACATGTAATTAAAATCAGAATCATTTTAGAAGCCATTTGTTCTTGAGTGAGACAACATGAAATCTGTCCAAGCCTCTAATTTTAAACATTAAAAGTGTGAAGTGCAAACATTTTTTTTCTTAGCATCATCTGTTTTAAAATAAGGCAAAAGTAGTAGAGGCATCTGAAGGAAACAAAAGGTATCAGAATGTGCAAAGGAGAAAAAAACTAATCTGTAACTTAACTGGAACTTTGTCCACTGAAAGGTTCAAAAAAAGATTGAATAACTCAACCATGGTGTTTCACAGTAGAAAGCAGGAGATTTTTGAGAAAATGAAGGGGAAGGGTAAGTCAGTGAGTTGGACTAAAAAAGACAGTATGGATGCAGAAAGTTGTTTGGTCAAGTGTGGACCCCGCTGAGGAAGAGGTTTTTGTATTGAGTTACAAGTATACAAATACAAAATACACTTTCTGCCATGAAGAGCATACATTCTTGGACTAAGGATATGCTCAACAGGACTAAATGCTTGACATTTTATGGAAATGATAATTAACAATTTGGTAAATGGCAGAACCAATATAATGATAATTACATGTGACATAGAAGTTCAGACCCTTCTAAATACAGGAATAAAATCAGTTCTGGTCTCCCAACAGGCAGAGAGTCACAGGAAAGAAAGTGAGAGCAGACTTATATAAAGACATGGAAGAGCAATGCTACATATTTATTTACTTCTTCTATATTGCCTTTTCTTTCCTTTTTTCCTTTGCAAAAAGGAAAGTTTTTAAGGCATTTTTAGCTAAATCAAGAGAAAGCTCAAATGTTTTACTTGCTGAAGAGTCACCAACTAAACCCAGATCCAAAGGTATTGCTATGAGTATCACGTGCTGTGTGAGAAAAAGTTGTCAGAGGGGCAGGCTTTCTCTCAGAATCATTGTCTTATGCAAATGACACTGACAGCTCTTGAGATGTAATACTGTGTTTTCTCTGAAGTTCCAAACTCCTGGAAGCAAATAAATTAGGTGAGGTTCTCACCTAGCATTTAGCAAAAAGAAAGCATATTTCTAGCACTCTGTGTTCACAATTTTCCATCGTTGACTTTCATTACATTTGATGGATTTTTCCCCCATGCTTTCTTGCCTTAAATACCAAAGAGAAGATCATTCCCAAATAATGCCCCAGCATCATGGTGACCAGGGCACTGTCCCCTGGTCTGCCCCGTGCTGAACCCCCAGTGAGGGTGGACAAACACTTACTTTGAAGCACGAGTCTGCCCGGGAGCCTCTGTCCCAGCCTTCGGCACACGTGGCCACAGGGACCTGTCCTGGAGGAGCAGGAGGTGGCACTCCTGCTGCCCGCTGTTTGCAAAGATAATTTGATGTCTTCTCACAGCTAACTACATCCCATAATCCAGCTGCAAATCCAGTTTCCATGGCAACACAGCCTTGCTTGTTCCCTTTGTGATGTGGAAAAGAAATGAGTAAAACCAAAGCTTTAATTGCTGTCTAAGGAATGAGAGCTTTGCTTTTATTCATTGAAAATTATGAAAATAAAGATACAGATTATGCAGATTAAAAAATATCCTGGATATAAAACTATTTTTAATGCTACCTGTCAGAGGCCAGATATGGGCCAATGAGTCCCACAGACACAGCTTTACTGAAACCAAAGATTTTCACCTTCAGAAAACAAATCTTTATCTCGCCACCCCATGGAAATCACAAGGAAAACGGCTCTTGGTTATATTTACATATGTAATAGATGACCTGACAAGTACTTTGGAGTTCTCGATATCCTGGGAACTCAGTTTCAAGAAGCATGATGTCAAGTACAAGAGGTTTGTTCTAAGGCATAACCGGCTGTGTGAAGGCAAGAGCTCACAGGTCGCTGCTAAGCTGTATTGCTGAAATGCCAAACAGCTACATGTTCACTGCTCATTTCTCACATATGCACATTGGGGGTCAAAAAACTATCTAGAATAATTTTTCTAAAGCTGATGAGTTGTTAACTGGTGTTAAAATAGTAAAATATTGATACCATGGACCTTGTTAGCTCCTGCATGGTATTGTCTTCAGTATAACCTATCAAAATCTTTCTCTGCACACCTTGGCAGGAGGCTGACTTACATCAACACCTGGAGCTCAGCTGTGACAGTGCTGGTTGCACTGGTGTCAGGCACTGGTGTCGGCCACCGACAGCAACAGGCACAAAACTAGGCACAAAACAGGCACAAAACATAGTGCCCACTCTAATTTCTAACCAGGGGAATGGGAGCACAAACCTGTGTGAGCTGCAGCTGCACACCTGTCCCGGGGGTTGAGCCCACGCTGAGCTTACCTGGCATTGCTGTGTTCCAGTGCGTGAAATGAGGAGTTTCTCCATTGGTCCACCTGAAACTCCCTCGTTCTTCTGTGTCAGAGAGACCAATCCAGAAATAATTTTCAGACCTCAGCCCGGTCAGACTAATCAGAAAGGTTTGCTCGTGTCTGCAATGGGAAACAGTGTTCATTCATAGCCTGTTAGTGTTCAATATTAATCCAAGTGATGCAAACAGAGGAGTGTCAACATGACCCCAAAACAACAGCTCCTCAGTGAAGTTCAGGCAAAACCCTGGTAGTCTTTAAACTGCAGTCAAAAGAATTTCATGAGGGACAACTTTCTCCTTACATCTGAAGGCATCTGAAATGTCACAAACTGCTGCTCATATGGGCTTCTAGTTGTATTCTGCTCTTTTCACTGTCTTTCCAAACCTCTGAGACGCCTCAAACAGGCCACCAAGAAAGGACCAAGCTCTCAGCTTTGCTACCCATTGCCTCTGAAGGCAGTCATGCTCCTCAGGGGCCATGGAGCCTCTGAAGCCTGACAGGGATGTGGGTAGATTAGAGATGATCCGTTCTGGCAATGGGAGAGGGCAGGTTCTGGGGAAGATTTCCTACATTTGTTCAGAATCCTCCTTAGAAGGTTGCTTAAGAAATTATTTTTATTTAAACTTTACTATAAGAGACCACCTATCAATAAGTAGATGAAAATTGTAGTACCTACTTTCCAACAGAAATAAAAAAAAACAAAACCAACAGAAACAAACAAACAAACAAAAAACCAAACCCAACCAACCAAAAAAAACCAAACAAACAAACACCAAAGCCAGAAGTTGCTTTAATTATGAATTTAAAGATAAGAGGAAATTGTTTACTCCAGAAGCTCCCAAACTTGAAAATTGCTATAATGGATTAAGTACACAGCCCTACAACACTGAGGTGTTTCTTTTGGGTTTATTTTTCCTGCATGGATAATCTTCGCATGCCTTGCTACAATAATTTTCTTTTTAAAAGCGCTGATAAAACACTTTGATGGGTTCAAAAAATGGAAAAGTTTTGTAAGTTTCTCCATTAAATGCATTGATTTTTTAAAAAGTTGTTTTCCCACCTGCTTTCCACCGTAGCTAGATAAGCTTTGCTCTGTTCACATGTCTTATTTGCTTCTGAGAATGTCAAAAGTGCAGAACCCACCAAGTAACAGTGGAAACCATATCTTTTCCAACCCTGTGACAAACATAAGATTTTTAATGTGCAATGGAAAAAGACTTCAATGTAGAACTTTCTCTTCTCTTGTGTGTATAAATATTGAATGATGAATTTGTTGCAGCTGAGTTTAAAACTGAGCTAAGACTGGGCTGATCTGCTAAAAATAATTTTTTTTTTATTCTGTTCACTCCTACAGGAGGCCTTTTTGCTTAAGGGATGACATTAAGATCTCAGTTTTCATCTCTTTCATGCATACATGAATTTGCAAAGAAAATTGTGACTGTGCTATTTGTTGTGGCATTCCAGTGCTCTGTAAGGTTGAGATTATGCAAACTGAGTCTATAAGGAACCTGTGATTTATTCAGGGGGATCTGCAGCTCCAGCTTCTTTCCAGAGCCTCACAATCAGGCGTAATGACATACCAAAATATTGCAATACAGAAATGATTTCACAGACAAGCACAACCCCCCAAAGCTTCCCCTGTCAATCCCAAGTACAAAGAGTGAGGAGATTTTCTGGGCCAAGAGAAATACAAACAGTGTTTGTTTTCAGGGAGAGCAGAAAGGAGCAATATCAGTAAAACAACACTACTTCTTCCTGCTCTTACAGGGATCTCTGCTGACAATACAGACCCAATGCTTTTCTGAATCACAGGGAGGTTCATCTGGGAATGGAGGGAAAGGCAGTATTCACATACATGTAAATGAATCTCAAATTTCTTGAAAAGTTTCAGAACAAAAAAATGGAAAATGCACATGTATTAGTAAACTGCTAGCAGGAAGAGACCAGGTTGCCCCAACAGTAGATTTTCTATAAATTAAGTATCCAAAAGAAGTAAGAACTAGTAAATTAATTCCTGTACATTTCTTCAAAGATTATTATTTATGAGAGACCATTTACTTTCTGGCATCCTGGGTCTTTGATTGTTTCTTTTTCAGAGGATTGTGATGAAGGCTTCTTTTTACAGATGTAACCAAGTTGCTTATTACAAACATCAGTTGCCCAGTATCCATCCTAGAATAGCAAGGAAAAGGAAAAAAATGTCAAGAAAGGGCACACATAAACACAAGTAGTACTTTTGATCTTTTTTCAAAAGGCCAATTGGAGATTTTTTTTTTAAGAAATAGACTGTAAATACTAGTTTAAGATCCATTTAATGCTGTTTTGAGGTGAAAGAAGGAAATTAACATTTTGAAGTCTCAACACTACTTCTTAACATAACTTTTAAATGAAAGGTCTTGTAAGGATCCATCTCATCCGGAGCTGATGGGATCAGCTTTTGGAGAAAGATTATTTCACTACACTGCTGGATAAAAAATGAACTAAACAAAACTAATGCACATTTGATAGTGTTACAGTAAATCTAACTATTTTTTCCATCAAAGAATCTGAATGTGACTGCTTTAAAAAAATATAGCCTATTTAATAAGAGCTTTTCCCTCATCCTCCCCATAAAATCTGGTTTAGGATCAGTTCTTTTGGTGCCTAACACTGGCAAACATAAGCATTATTCTATGGCATAAAAGTTCTCTCAATAACAGCATGTGTTTCATACCAGCATTTTCAATATTTTTCTTTCAAAATTCATGACACTTCTTCTGTGTGAATACTTGTGCATGCACAGGCAGGTAGGTGTATCAAACAATCGTGTCTTGCAAGAAAATAAAGTTTGTCAGTCAAGCAGTCAGAAATACTAGAGAATTTTACATTAGTTTTTTGACAGGTAGATGATAGCTGAAGAAACATGCCCTAGTGCCAGGTCTCTGTGCCTCGGTGCCATGTCTCAGTGATGTGACACTGAGGGGCAAAATTGTCTATCTGATTGGAATATGAGGAATGCAAATAGCACCTGTGGTACCCACATAGGGTATTAACTAGTTCATGCCTATTCATCTCCCAGAGCTTAAACTTTTTCTCTGCTGAAACCAAGGGAAAGAATTTAATGTAAAATTTCTGGACCAGAATTTTCACCAGACAAGGAATTTCAGAAAGGGGTACTAGGAAGATGCTTCCTCTCCTTCTGGTGTCTCTTGACCTCTGAACTTGTCTTCTGGTTGATACCAAATTTTGTAGCGAAACTATTTCAAGATAATATAAAGAATGATACTTGAATAAGCACATAAATAAGTGATTTTGGGTTGATGCAGCTATCAATTTGCCTTGCTGTACAATGGGTGCATGTTGTACCTGCCCCTTCATGGCGACGCAGTCCTCCAGGCCATTCGTGTAGGTGGGATGCCCGCGCTGCCATGTGGTGAACGTCACAGGAGTCCCGTCACTCCACTCGAAGTAGAATTGAGCCTTCAAGTCGTTCAGACCCAGCCACAGCTCTTCTGTTGGCTCTGAAGCACGACAAGAAATAGGTTTGGTTACTCTTCACCGTGCAGTGAACGTTTCCACATGCAGAACAAGCAGGGACTGATAAATTTGGCATGTGGTATACAAGAGTTGGTCTTTGTGCTTTTATAAAAATGTTGCTTCCTCACAGATCTCTGTAAGAGATGTGATGTGGAAAAACCATCACATTCCATCCAGAAATGCTGATTTTAATGAGCATAAGGCTCTTTACAGATGGCAGAAGATTTTTGCAAACTTTCTGTGATTCAGAACAACAAAATGGTCCTGATCATGAAGACATGGAATGGCTGTGGGTGTCCCACCTCTCAGGAGATCCTACTGAGTCCAAGCCATGAAGACACCTGCCAGTACATTAGAGGACTTGTGCTGGCCCATCAGGTGTGTTCATCAAGGCCAGCATCTGCAGTGTCAGGACTGGTTACTACAGATCCAAGGAGTATCAAAAGAGAAAAGATATTGTTTTCTTAGAAGAGTATATAGCAAGAGGTTAGTGTCAGCAAGATGTTTGAATCTCAGCAAGAAGCTTATCTTCTAGGTTTGTAGCTCAGCTCTAAAGTCTTGTACATAGAATATAGGTGCCAGAAGTGCAATCTTTTTTTTTGTTTGTTTTCTTCTCCTCCTTTATGCAAGGAGTTTTACAATGTGGATTATTTCTTGATAGACATAGATATAGTTCTGTATATATGGAACAGCAACAACATAAAAGAGCATGGTAAGTTGGATTCAGTCTTTCACTTGTGATATTTCAGAGAAAGCATTAATATTTAATATGAAGTTCAGCTTTTATGTCACAGATGGAACAAATGCAATACAGGCCTACATATATACTCACTGTAACCAAGCTGTGACACTAGAAAGCTGTATTCAGCTATGCTGTGGATGCTTGCCAAATCTCCATCTTGCTTTTTGCATGAAGACAGAGCATATTCCCATGTTTTGGGGTCCTGGTGAATGCTGTAGCAGTGACCTGCATATGGCCACCAACCATCTGTGCACTGAACAGGCTTCAATTCCCCTAAAAGCAAAACACAATTTTTTCAGAACAAGAGGAAAATAAAGGACATTAGAATGAGGTCTCTTGAGTACTCTTTACGAAAATGGGACTATATAAAGCTGTAGTTGGCAATGCAAAGTGCATTCAAATTAAAAGCAAATATCGTTAAGGCACAGGATGCTAAATATGTAAATAGAATGAAGTCTCCTTTAACAGACAACCACTGAAAAATGCCCACATTGTGTCAGAAATGCAATTTGAAATAATGATCTGTGAGGAAAGAGAGATCAAAGCAGACATCAGCCTCTCCTCTCTTTGCTGTCTTTGTCCCCCAGAGCCACTCAGTCTCATGCTGCCTGTGGTGGCTCACATTGGGCTCTGCCTGCTGGTGTATGGTTTTTCACAAACAAACAGGCTTTTCAAGTATGGGAAAGCATGAAGCAGTTCTTTGATGACTGCAGGTCAGTAAACCTTGTAAATTAGTGGAGACTTTTTGTATCCTCTAAGTGGCTTTTGAATAACTTAAGTTCTTAAAAATGTACCTCAATCTTGCTTTAAAAATAGAGTCCTGCATTTCTTTTTAAGTTTAATACTGGAATAAAGATTCTCCGAAACTATTTCTCTACTTTCTTTAGTACAACTAGTTCTTTAAAAGTAGATTTTACAACATTCCCAGTAGACAGTCTCCAGTGGCCTCCTCTTGTATGGGACATGTTCACAGCTGTGCTGGGGCGTTGGGGTGGCCCAGAGATACAAGAAGATCTGTGTCAGCGTTGTTGCTGCTTCTGCTCTGCTCATGTGAAAACAAAGCATTGCAAACTGCAGACATCAGACAGAGGAGGACGTTTTTTCATGAATATACGAGTAACTGCAGTTATTAATTTGGAGCAAATAATAATATTTCTACCATACTTATGCAAATTTGTCTTTTGGCACTGGTTACCATGATGGAGCATCTACAATCTGTCTTGCAAGAATGAATGATAGAGTGATAGAACAAAATAATATTATTCTCCTATGAATGTTTAATACACAAGAGGAGAAAAAAGACAGCATATAAAAGTCTGTGTGTCATGTATCGCTGTGTTTTTCCAAGGTTTCTCACATTTTCGTTGAAAAGTTATGTTGCATACAACTTCTTTCTAGAAGTCATAAAAACCTTTCTTTTTATTTGACTCACCTACCTTTGGGCATAACGTCAAGCTTTGAACTGAAGGATCCCTTTTTACAAATATAACCTAGTCTCTGGTTGCATGCTTGGTTTTCCCATTTAGCATTCTTTCTGGGATTCAACACTCCGCAGATTTTCCCAGGGAGCAGGAAAGGACTTCCTTTAAGTAAGAGAGTAAATAGAATCTCACAGCAAGAAATTAATAAAAAATATTAACAGAAACATCATATTACCAGTGGAAACATCTACTTTGTACGAATCCTTGAATCACTAATAGGAAGAACCCCTTCCCTACAGGATATCTGCCTTGAAGTTTATAGGATGCTACATTTAGTTGGTACACTGAGAGTGAAATAATGACCATTCACTGACTTTATTATCAGGATAGTACTAGGAAATGTCTAATTCTTTTCCTGACACTCTGGTCCTTACAGAAAGAACTGCTGAAACTGAACCTTTATCTTGTGTCAAAAACTTCTTGTTTTTGTATGTACACTTATATGCACACTCGTGGACAACATGTTATGGAAAATTCTGATCTTTGATGTGTAGGGTTATGTATCACTCCAAATGACACTCTGCTTTCATAAAAAAATGCTCTCTGTTTAAATGAGAGAGTAGAATAATATGCTATAACTGATATTCACTGTGAACTTGGTAATTTGAAAGTGCTAGTCTTAAAACTGGGATCTAGATTTTGAGCTACTGTAAATCAGAATGGGATTTCCTGAAATAAAGTTAGCTAGTGCAGTTTCTATTAGTTGGTGTTTTACCAGAATTAATTCAAAGATTACAAAATAGGTACATCTCTTACCTGGAGCCCAGTTTAAATATCTGAAAGGGCTGCCCCCAGCCCATTGCCATCCCCTGTTGAAATCCAATGCATTCAATCCAATCCAGAAGGCAAAATCAAATTCTTTAGTTAGCTCTAAATTAGGAAAAAAAAATCCCTCAGTTTTATCTCTCTATTCTTATTCATAGTAAGATCATCTAAAAGAAATTAAGTGTAAGGTAAGAAATTCATATTTCTTATTTTAAACCAGTCCCAAACCAGTACTTTCTGCATTACTGATATGCACTGATTACAAAAGATAAAATTTGTAAATGAATCTACATTGATTTACCAGAGATCTTACTAGGGGAAATTAACATCTTATTTCACTATTTAAATAAGACTTTATTTTTCTCACTTTCTTTCATTAGAACATAAGACATGTAAAAAAACTACTGATTTTTATAAAAGAATTTTGCTAAAAGTCTTCTCTAACATATTTCATG
>WAAG01046995.1:0-25952 GCA_013390105.1 Tichodroma muraria
TATATGTCAGCCTATGAGTGAGATACGGACTTAGGGTATAGTGAACACCTTTTTGCCTTCTCAGGTCTGGATTAGAGGCAACTTTTGTGATTAAAACAGGTGTGAAACAAAACAAAATTACTGGGTCTGGGATTTAAGCCCCACATTGTGTCATACTCCATGATAGTGCTCTCTCCCCTTAGCTGAAGGCAAGGGGAAATGTTTTCCCTGGACTCAGGCAGCCAAGAGATACCAACAGCTGAGTGAAGATAAAATGAAAAATACATAAAGCTTGTAGGCAGACATTCACATCTTTGCCAGACGCCTCTGCTCCTCTTGTCATCTCCCATGTTAGACAAAGAGCCTGTCAAAGCCAAACAGATTGGTAGATTACAAAAGCCTCTCTGACCCACTCTCTTCTCCCAAGAGGATTCACTTCCTTTCAGCTTTCACATCATTAGCACTCTCATGGCAGGCAGGGGGTCATTTCTAATTTGTGAATGCCCTTGGACCACAAGCTGGGATTTTTAATTTGTTTACCTTGCATATTAAACAGTACTTTCAAAGGTACTGTCAATAAATCCTCTATGAATCAGAATCTTCACTCCAGACCTTGCTGTTACTTTCGCTTTTTTGATTTGACTAGACGAGATTAAAAAACATTCCATACGGGCAATCTCAGTCACCAAACACAGTGCCATCACCAAAATCTCCAGAGTGCTGAGGGCAAACCTCTAGGGCTTTATAACACAAGGGGAGAGCATGACTTTGCAAAGTAGAAGTCAAACCAAGCTGCTACATCAGATCCTCAAGTGGGGATTCAATTCCTAGGGTTGTGGCAGTGAAAAATGCCTCCTGGGATAAGCTCACGCAGAGCCTCTGCTGATCAAGAGGGATGAAAGGTGTTGTATCACCTTGCCCAGGGTACTTTGGGAGTACCTAGGTCTGTGTTATCTATCCCCTAAGCACCACACAAAAGGAACCAACAGAGAAATCTCAATTAGTTCATCAGCTTAGCCTTCCCTCAGAGATCCATGCCATGAAGACAAGTACAGTACTGAACAATAGCTGTTACAGCCTTACATCTTCATGAAAACTTGGTTGTAACCTTGTCCCTCCTATCTCTTCTCAAGGGTAAAAGAGGGAGTTTTATTTATTTTTCATGTTTTGAATTCACAAAACAGTTCTATTAGGTTTATAGGGCAAAAAGGAAATGCTCGCATATGTTTGAATGTAAATGCATGACAGTGCATTAATAGTGCTCACACTTTCTCTCCCTCTTTGACTGATAGGTGGTGTTGCAGGGTTATTCAGCTGTGGCACTGACCACATATAGAGCCACGTGGAACTCAGCAGTTTCAATTCACACTGTTTCTGCTAACCTTGCTCCCACTTTAATCTCCTGGGAGGTTTGCTCACACTTATAGACCAGGTCTGAGTTTCAGGATATCTAACATCTTGGAGTAAAACTTAGTTCAACTTCTCATGGAAACTGTTGCAAAGCCATCACATTTAGTAATATGCAATCTAATGGTCATTTGAAAGAGGCACAGTCAAAACTGTCCCTTATTCGTTCTTTTTATTCTAAAATTAATTCAAAATTTTGGCCCATTTCCCAAAGGTGTGTAAATTAGAGCACATATTTAAGGATCCAAGAGATCCCCAAGATAAATTTAATGATAGATAGGTTTCTTGGTCCTTCTACTCTGGTACATTTCAGTAAATTTCACTGAACAATTTATAGGAAGCTACAACAGGGAAAAAAATAAAAGAGGAAATATAAAAGAAAAGCAAACTACAAACTACCTCTCAAGGGGTTATGACCTGACCTTCTCCAGGGTAAGGGGTAAAATGCTTTTCAAATAACTCTGTTTAGAGCTTACCTTACATCCTGAAACATCAAGGATATTCTATAATACAGCATGAGAAAAGAAAGGACTGTTGTCAAACTAAAAACACAATTGAGAAAACTGTCACCCAAAGGACACCTACTACCTCGAAAGGTAGTTTATATTTTCATCGCCTCCTGGGCTTCCCCTTAGCTTCATCATGAGCAGCTGCTGCTGTGGTCACAGCTTCCTCTTCTACCCACCTTGCCTGTGGTGCCTGGGTACCTACCCCTAGGTAGGGCTGCTCCACCATGGAGAAGAGTTGGTTACACCATGCCATCCATCCACAGGGTAGCAGGAGTGTGAACGGAAAAACAAAGCAAAAAATAGGCAAGAGAGGCAGTGGGTAACTTTGGGATGAGACCACAAAGAACCACCTCTCTTTGCAGAATGTCTCAGCATTTATCTTCCTGGCTGGATCTTCTCTCTAACACTTCTCTCACCAGTATTTTCTTTCCTATGTTCAGTGCCATGATTCTGGGCTCAGGGGTCACGTCCTGTTTATAGTGTTTTTGCACATGCTTTTCCACTGCCCCATGGAAAGTCAACCAGTGCAAATGACCCTCTGTGTCTAACACAGTGGCACGAGAAATGCCATACAGCTAGGGTGTGGAGCCACGTTGGTGATGGGAGCAGCACCACGAGGGCCCTGCATAGGACCCTCCTGCAAAGTGGTGCACTGGAGTGGAGGGACTGTGGCCACAACAACAGGGACAGCCAGCTTTATAGACTGAGCCCCCTGGAAAGGAGAATGAGTGGCCAGAAGAGCCCCTTAGACAATGAATTATCTAAATCAGGCAGTAAGATGTAACACTGATTGAAAAGCTTGTTCAAATTGCTTTCACTGTGATTCATAAACTCTTCATGTAAATTCATATGTTAGGATGAGCACAAAAATTAGAAAGCTGGAATAAGATTGCTTTAATTTAAATAAGAGACATGGTTGTGAATATTAGGCCTTTACACTGTTAGCAGTAGCCCATCAAATGTTAACAAAATCTGATATGCAACAGTTTTACATATCCCCTTGTGGGAGAAAGATCAACTTGCAAACCGCTTTATAAATCAGCCACACTGTTAGAGTTAGGCTACTGTATCTAAATGGCTTTTAGATATGCTTCCTGTTTTCAGCTACCATATTTACAAATGAAAGTTTTTTCAAACCACGTCTTTTAATATAATTTGCATATTTAGTAATACATTGATTAACATTAAACACGGATTATTGCAATTTATTTCAGAAACAGATGGGATGCATTAAGTGAAAAGCCAGAGCATTTAAACAGAGCACACTCCCAGGCTGACTCCCAATGATTGATGAATACAAAAACTTTATTAACTATCAAGAAAAAGGAAAAGGAAAAAGAAAAGGAAAAAAGAAAAAGAAAAGGAAAAAGAAAAAGAAAAGGAAGAAAAAGGAAAAGGAAAAGGAAAAGAAAAAAAGAAAAAGAAAAAAAGGAAAAGGAAAAGAAAAAAAGAAAAAGGCACTATATGCTGAGTCCTTTTCAAGCATTTCCCTCACTTAAAAGTACACAAAACTGCCATTAAGGGGAATTCAAGTAAAATAACGCCATCCAGATATGTGCATGGCTTTACAGAAAGCTCTGGCACAAGGAAGGCAAGATTCCTGACCCTGGGTGTCGGACGAAAGTAGGAAAAGCCTGCTCCAGGAGCCGGGGACTGGTCCCCCAGCGCGGGCTCGTCCCCCGGTGCCAGTAGGTGGCAGCCGCCCACAACGCACATTTCCAAGGCGTGTTTTGGGCCGGTGTTTTTCCTCTTTCAGCGTCCGCGGGAAACTTCGCGGGCTGGAAGAAAGCTCTGTCGGGTTCCTTTCTCTTCGCAATGGCCTCTTAGCACCTGTCTTTCAAATATGCTGCCTTCAGCTGGCACTTGATAGTAGGAACCCTCCAATATGTTGCGGTGCTCTTGTGTTTGTGTATGCTAATATATAGGTGTAATTTTGACAAAAAACCAAGATGCACATAAACTGTGTAAAATTATCCGTGAAACAGTCATGTGTACAAGGATATGCATGGGTTTTAAATAGCAAAATGAGCATTTAGAACAGCAATACAATGTAAACCTGCTCTTCATGCTTACAAATATTCTCTCCAAGGAGAAACCTTCATGTCCCAAAAAGAAGTTGGCAAGTCTTTCATATTTATTTAGAAAAATACATTGCAATAGTCAAGGAAGAAATAGGCAGTGTCATTGAAAGGTAGATCCATTGGTAGTATTAAAACATGACACTTCATGAGCCATGGAACTGTGGTATGGGTGGGATTACTTCTGTATGTGCCCTGCTTCTTACACTCTCATAAGAAAATGTATCCACTGCTGGGCACTGATTAACCCATAGCCTGACCCAGTGCATTGGTTTGTATCTTATTTAAATTAGCTTTCTGTATAATTAATGATGCAGCCAATTTGTCTGACGGAGCCTAGATACCATAGCTAAAACAAGCTTTGACACTTCAATAGATCTCTTCAAGTAGCTTACATAAATGTTATTTCTATACTACCCATTCAGAGCCTCTCCTTTTGTCTTACATTTCTAACAGGAGTGGTCCTTCCCAAAGCAGGAGGCGGACATCTCCAAAGGGAAGCAGTTTTACCTTCCTCCTTCAGGTCATTTTATTTCAGAGTAGGCCTTGTTTTCCTCTCATGCAGTTACACATGAGCTTTGCAATTTAGTATAGTGAATGAAAGGAAAACATTCTGCCCTCCACACGGATACAAAGTCAGAAGCAGCGTAATTGCATTCTTTTCTTTCTAGATAGAGAACATAAGTTGCTCTAGAGCTGGGAAAACTAGACTCTTTCCATCAGAGCACATCATGATCTTGGGGGAGTAAGAATGGCTCCCCCTGAGCAAAGTCTGAGGGAAGAGACCTGTGAAAGGGAAGGCACTCTTATCTAGGGTTTGCTTGGGGGGTCTGGTACAAATGGGGGGTCTGGTACTGATGCTGGGATTTAACTCTGAAATTCCCAAATTTTCACAAGTTCTCTGCGAACCCAGGGGAAACTAGCAGGAGGAACCTGTGTGCTCAGTCCTCTGTGAGGACACAGGTTCCTTCTCATTTTACACCACCTCTGCAGTCAGGTGTGTGTAAAATGAGAGGACACTCCAAACTCCAGGCCCAGGGCTGAGCAGAGAGATCGGCCATTGGTGGACACAGGGGAAGAAACTATTTTTTTTTAGCATCAATTACTGCTATTCCTCCTTCTCTGTCTTCTTGATCCTAAGGACTCTTGTAGTAGGAAATTACTTTTAACTCCTTCACTTTCTCCTTGAGTCCTTTCCCTTCTGCGAAGGGAAGAAGGAGAGTGTGTGACGCAGGCGTCTCCTGCACAGACGGCAGCAGGGAGGTCAGCCTGTGCATTCCCGTACCAGTTTGGGTGCTCGTTTGTAGCACGGCTGGACACACAGCATGGCTGAGAGATGGTACATGGCTTGGCCAGTTAAATACCCTACTCTTTGAGCTCCCCTCATCTCCTTTCAACTTTTTCAGTAGACCATGTCTTGACTGCCCTATTTAAACCTCTTAATCTACAATCCCTCTATTTTCTGTTCATTTATCTTTGTGCTGCTCTTAGAGTATGCAAGCCCGGACATTCCTTTAGGTCACAATTTCAGGAAAGATGCTGTGCACAACTCTATCTTCATTTAAATCTCTTTCAGATTCATCCACTGTTTAAGGTTACTTCAGTAAGTTTCTTTGCATTCACTAGAATAAGGAGAATTTATTTACGGGAAAGAAATAATAGAGAGTATTAATTAATGAGCTTGTTAATGCATACGAGCTCTCCCAGCTCCAGGAAATAAATTCTTTGTTAATATTTTGGATTGCTGTGGCATACAGCCAATGTTTCAGTTACACTACAAAAAGCACCCAAAAATTACCAGTACCTCTTTTCCCTGTCTTCAAACTTTTATTAAATACTCAAAAGTATTTAAAAGGTCAGTTACCCATTTTGCTGCTATCAGGAGATTACTCTAACATGATGTGTTTGTCTCCTATTGTGAGTAGTGAAAATCCCCCTGTATCCAGTGTGTTTTGTTTGGATTGAGATGGCATGCAGCTGATGGCTGTGACCTTCATGGTGGCTTAGATCCCTGGCTGGCACTGATTTTTGATTTAGTGCCGATCTGCTGCGCTTGTCACAGGCTGCAAGGTGCTTTCCATGCACTAATGGAACAGCTCAAGGGCAGAGGGGCCCTGTAAATGTCTATCTTTCACCAACCCTCTGCTAAATAGAGAGCTGAGTTTTCTACATGTGAATGACAGAACCTGAGATTATATACGGGAGTGAACTGGGAGTTCTTTCACCTGGGCTGATGTTCAGCAGTAAATAAATGTCACTGTAAAATGAGAAGTTTTTATTATTCTGAGTGGTAATGAATATAAGTGTACAGTATTAAACAGCATACTTAATATTGCCTATATATCCACATCTGAAGACAGGAACTAGCTCTATGCAGCCCACATCCTCATAAGCAGTTATTTCCTTTGAATACCAGAGGATTTGTACCAGAGTTCAGTTTGACTCTGTCTGCATTAATAAGTCATTAATAAATCCTGTTCCTTAATGACATATTCAGCTGAAAATGAATTCACCCTGAGCTCTCCCTCGCAGGAAACCAGCACACTGGATTGCAAATGGCAAAGGATTCCAGGTTAACTCTTTACCTATTCACTAAAGTTAGGAATGGATGAAGGGCCAAGACAACGTTATCCATGTAGGAAAAATCCCCTGTTGATGGAGGTTTCTTTGACTATGAGTGTGGGGAAAGGCTATCAGGTTTGCCTCAACCTCCTCCTTATAAGGAGTAATACAAGTCTCATATTTTATTTTATTTGTTTATTTAGTCTCATATTAATGTTATATGTTATTTTTAACAAAATAGGTCTTCACAGGATAAACGTATTTCTTACACTCACGATCTTCTGAGGAGCTCCATTGTAGTTTCCATATATTAGATACAAGCTGGAATATTCAGATAACATAAACAAATGGGATAATAAATGCACACCCTCTTAAGTATAATGAACCAGATCATACTATCAGTTTCTGCAAGGGAATCCTGAATAAAATCAAGATTAAGATGCATATCTATGCATGGACTTGAGGTAGAATGAAGAATTCTGCTTATAAGCCAGAACTGTCTCTCTCTCTCAGTTGATCACCTCTCTCTTTATAATTGGAAAATTATCTAGGTTTTAACTTAACTACTTTTTAAAGTTGTTGGTTTAATCAGTAAAGTTGCCATCACTAATTTCTAAGCTGGGAGATGAAAGGGAAGAAGCCACTGCATCCTTGTTCTGCTTCTTGACAGCTAAGTGCATTCTCAAGACTACTCAGAACAGCATTTTGCTGCCCATTGCCCCATGGAGAAGCAAGGGGTAATTGTAACCTGGGAGCACTTTGGCTGTGGAGCAATGCTCAGGACAAGCTTTGCTGTCTTCAGTCCATGTCCTGGGTAAAACCATTAAACCACTTTTCTGCACAAAGGAGTACAAAAGAGCCATAGCAAAAGAAAATTATTCAAGTCATTTTTTGAACTAGTTTCATTGCTTATGGAAAACAAACAAAAAAACAAGCAAAACTATGATATTGAATTAATGTATTATGAGTATATAGATTATTAAATCAACCAAGGAATTTTTATGGGGAAGGTAGAGGGAGTAACATCCACTATAGAATCTTGTAATACAGGGATTTATTATCATTTTCTCCAAGCCCTTTTTTCTTCCATTAGCAATGAGTATGCTGTGAGTTTTGTCTATAGAGAAAGACTTATAGTAGAGGACCCATAGTCCTCTCATTTGGCCCATGAATATACTTTCACTGGTTTTGACAGTCAGAGGCCAAGCAGGATCAGGCTGTAGGCTACAGAGCCTCAGTTTCATCATCTGTGTCAGAGAAGTTCTTTTCCTGAGGGTCTTGTTGGGCTAATTAATTGCTATTATTAGACTACAACAAGCCTTACCTGGACAAGAGTGAGAAGCTAGCAGTCCCACCTAGGGCTGAGCTCTTTCTTGGGCTTCAGCCTGAACCTTGGCTCAGAGGGAGTTGACTTGGAGGGATGAGGGTGACACAGTACAATTTTAGGCAGTGGAGGACCAGGCTTTCCCTCCAGCACCTGCTGCTGCCTGGGGTTCATTCGAGCACTGTGGTGGTTTGGAAGACCTTGAGAGGGACACCTGGAGCTGTCAAATCACACACTGCCCAGAGCTGCCAGGCTGGCCCCCTGCCTACATCCAGATTGCAGCTGGGCACACAGCTCCTTCCACCATCCGTAAGGGAGCCAGTATCTGGCAACCCCATACCACTGCATAAACTCAGACACTGCCAAGAAGTTCAATAACTCACAGTCTTGTCTGCCACGAGTAGAGGGTTTAGGATGCAGTTCAAGTACGTTGAAGTGGACTGTGTTGTGCCAAAGCCTGGATCTCACTTGTGAAGACGCGAGTGCCACCACCCACACACCTTGCACCTTGCCCTGGGGCTGTCCCCATGGTCCCAAGACCCTGATACTTGAATTTCTGGACATCATCTGTTTAAACAGTGCTGGGACAAGGCTTGTCCTGGTGGTAAAATTGGGATCTTGGAAATGCTGCTGCAAGAAAAGTCTGGACATCAGTAGTCAAGATCTGGTGTGGAATATCACAGCTGCTGACAGGCTAATGGGAGACTGCAGGCAGGCATGAGTATTAAGGTCATACTTAAAAGACAATATTTGCTTTTCTGTGCATATGATGGTTTTACACAAATTAGTATCCCTGGATACTGATATATTCCCTAGCATGGAACTAAGTTAGGGGGGAACGATAAAATTATTCTGTTCACCTCTTCATCATTCCTATGACATAAGGTAACAGATCTAGGATGTATACAGTTTTTGCCCCAGACACAATAAAACTATCATTGGAAATTCAAGACCTATATGCACAGGACATGAGAGCACCTAACATGTAAATGACCTTATTTGAGAATGCTTCACCTTTACATTAACTTTTTCCTGTAAAGCTGCGAAGGTCAGAGAGACCTTGGTTCATCTGCTGCATAAGTGCCAGTTGTTTAAGGCAGAACTGCTGTGGAGCAAGACTCTTGAAATATTCCTACTCCCAAATTTGTGAATCAATGGAGAATCTCACATGCGTGTGTCATAGCCTTTACCAGCCCCCCTTCTCCCCTACTGCCATTTAGGCTTTTCTGCATTTCTAATGCAGCATATCTCCAAGTGTTCCTCTGAACATACCTGGTCTCTGGTATTTTGAGAAAATAGAGTATTGTCTAAAAACTTGCTTTGCAAAGCCTACAGAAAGAGTTCAACATGCTCTTTCTTGTTCAACTTAACAGTGACACGTACAGTACATAATGCGTGTGAACCATAGATTCCTGTGGATGATCCACTCTGCAGAACTGTCAATAGATGGATAATGCAGTCATCACATCCTGTGAAACACCTTTTTCTTCTTAATATTTTTGCCATTGACTTTTTGAGATTTTTAGCTGGGGCTTACATGTGTAAGACCAAATTCTGAGGGAGTTTCTGGGCCCACGGCCTGATCTGTCTTTTTGCGTGCATGAGGCTGAACACTCAGTCACTCAAATGGCTGGAGAGTCCCAAAGTGAAGGATATTAAAACCTAATTTTCAGACTTAATTTTAGAAAAAGCTGCTTCAGTGTTATGTGGTACAGAGATATCTCATTAGCTCTTACCAGATCCCTGCCTTTGGAGGGCTCTTTCACTGTCTAATGGCACTTTGACATTTTGTGGATTACTCTTTCAGGTTCCATAATGAATTTAACATTAACATTCATGTAAACTATTAATGAAATAATATTAAAAAAGAAAAATGTTCCTACAATACTGCAACATTTTAATGCCTCATTAAAATCATTAGTAATGCTAATATTAAAGAACTTACTTCATCTTTCAGAGAACCCCAAAATAAATCATAATCAAATGTTTGCTAACGTACAGCCAGAGAAATAATTTATACATTGCTGGCATAGAGGCATCACGTACGCTAAAGATGACACTGTAAGGTCACATTATTAAGCACTCACAACTAGTTCTGGCTTTGGAAACTCATTGTACACAGTATTGTTTTATAATTATCATTAAACATACTGAATATTGTTTGTGGTTTTTATTTATGAGGAAAAAAAAGGATGTAGTGTGCCTCTCAGCCAGCCAGTGCTTTCATGGAATTCAAGTTGCAAACAATGACATGCTTCACTGACCTCAATGACTTACAAAGGCCATTTATATTCAGTACTCTCATTTACTCTATCTTTAAAAATGAGTAAGAGACATATATTAATAGCAAGAAACTGGGAGAACAATTGCATCACTACCCATCTCCAGACTTACTGCAACACTTCATTCTCCAGGAGTAGGACTGGCATGGGAATGTAAATGTCACAGATAATATTTATATAAATTTTTCCTGCATGTGTAAGGGTAGGCCTGAGTTCTTTGCTGGCCAACTTTTGCGCATCATCCTGAAGAGCTGCAGCCACAGGAGTAGCTTTTATTCAGTGAATTGTAAGAGTGAATACCAGAGCACAGTTCTGACTTGGGGCGCACCAGAGCTTTAGGCATGTAACAGGGACGTCCTTAGCAGTGGGCTGGGAGGAAAGCTGGCTCCAGGTGGGGTCAGCAGTGCATCACACCAGCACCTTCTGGGACTGCTCTAGAGGAGCGACAAGGCAGGTGCTAATTCTGAGCCGGAAAGAGTTCTTAAATGGGTATTTCACTTGGTTTAAGCCACTGTGGACATCTATTTACACCAACGAGCCACCCATTCCCAGACCAGCAGTCCTGTAGAGTAAAGTGGCAAACAGACAGGTAACTGAGCATCCAAACCCACAGCAAGGAACCAGAGAAAGAATCCCTCCAGCCTTTCCCTAAGAGCCGCACACTGTCAACTGCTTCAGCAGTGCAGGTACCAGGGCCGGCCTCCTAGCCCCTCTCAGGGTGAGCCCGAGGGGCACAAGCTGCCTCTTGGGTGAGGGTTGCCCACTCCAGCACAGGCGGGGCTAGGCAGGGCTGCTCCAAGGGCAACTGCAGCTTTCCCTGCCATGAGCTAAGGTTGTTATGTTAGTCTGGAAGGCATGCTGTGCTGCTGCACTCAGAAAAAGGAGTTAGCTTGGCTTGGATGTTCTCCCCATTAAGACACAGTATTCAGTTCATCTCTCATTCTGGAGCAAAACATACACATTTTTAAAAAAAATCACCTCCTCACTGTTGGGTTTTGCTGATTGTTGTGCCAGATATTTGAGACCAGATCCACTGGATTAAAGAGGAGCTTTGGTCTTAACTTACAAAAAATTAAATACCCAACCTTTCCCAGGACAGTGTCCCAATCCACTCACTGAACACCACTCTCCTTTATAACAAAGACAGCATTGCATGTCTTCCCTTTATTTCCAGCATGATCTGACCCAAGCCCTCATTGCTGAACAGATTTTTCTTTGCAAAACCTCCTTGAGGAAGCTCAGCAAATAAATCCATAAGCATAGCCTTCTGAATTCAAAATCAGAGGGCTGATTCTGGCATGGTTTACATTTTCTGTTTTAATTTGTCATTTGGTTTAGATGAAAGGTTAATTGCGTTTTCTCTTAATATATTTAATATATTGTAATAACAAGCAAGCTCTAGAAATGATAAAGTAATTTGTTAAAAAACTCAGCTACATCATCTTTAGCCATTCATGTTCCCTTCAGAGAGAAAATTAATTGTTCCAATCTAGTAAGCTACAAAAGAAATACAGCCGACAAAGGGTGAAATATGAACATCAATGGTAAGTTTCAAATTTACCCTATTTATTTTGAATGTAAGATCTCGTGACCCACTAAAATTCAGTTCACAGTGTTTTATGAAAAATAATGGCTGAAATTGAATGTCTTAATTTACATTTAATGCAATTAAGAATGGTTTAAATTATGACTGATGAACAGCACACACAGATGTCAGTCAGTTTCATCAGAATAAATTGAAGTCAGTGTCAATGAATGCTCCACTGATAAATCCCACTTTACATAAAATTAATAAAAATAAGGAAATATAATCCTTAGCTAATTGCAAAATGTTCTGGAATTCCCCTAAATTTTGGAGGGGGTGGGGGAGTGTAAGTAGAGAAAGCCACGAAGTACAGTATGCAAAACAATTTATTTTCAAAGGTGCCCTGTGTGAAATTGTGTAATGGTCTGAAAGTTTACTACAAAGGGTGTTTTTGTGCAGAAGTACCTTGAGTTACTGAAATGAGTTGTGGAAGAGTGAAGAAGACGCCTGTAATGTGCAGCTGTGCATGACCACAAAGGAGCTGTCCTCCCTGCAGTTTCCTGGGAAGTGGTGTGCCTCCACACAGGGTGCAGCAGCTGCACTGGTATTTCCCCTGCTTTTGCAGCTCGTTGGGGACCTGACATACCTTTGCCAAACCTGGTGCCAAAATGATATTTCCATTGTGTTTGCTGCACAGGGTTGAAAACTCCTTACCCCGTAGTTTTCAACCCTGTTCAGCAAACACAATGGAAATATCATTTAGCACTCTCACATGTAAAGAGTGACAACCCCCCCATATAGGCATAATCTTCCAGCTCTCTATTGGCACAGGGTCTGGCAAGTCAGCATCATGGTTCATTGGGGGTCCCTTAACACTTACACAGGAGGGTAATTTTCATAAAATTAATATAAATTTACACTGATTCATAGAATGTTTTTGAGGTAAAGCAAGTGTACACTGGAATTTCACCGAACATTTGATAAATGTTTTTCATGCTAACACATGAGGGCAGTTTTCATTCCGCATTCTGTGTTGAAGAGATACTGTTGCTTTCTAAACAAATACAGAATATTTTTCAGTCTGCCTTCCTGGAGCAAACGTCAGAAGAAGTGCTGTAAGCTCAGCATTTGGCTTACAAAGTCATTATGGAGCAGTCCTGCAGTCCTAGTGAAGGAAAGAGAGATCCAGTCAGTGCTGAAGTCGGAAGGATTTTGAGCATTTCTTCTGTTTCTCTAAGGACTGCAGAGACTGATTTTAACAAATCTAAATTCTTCACAGCAATTCTTTCTGTGGAAGACCAGGGCAATGCTGGAAAACATTGAGGTTCGTCATCACAAATGCCCACACTTGCTTGTGATGGCCATGTCACCAGAAAAGCTCTGAAGAACAGGGTTATCTGACACATGTGAACTTTTTCCTGTGATTTCACAGGTAATCATAAACACTTTAATTGGTGGAGGCTGCAGGTTATCAACCATTTGTTTTTGTATACATGGAGACAAACACCTCTGAAATAATCTCTTTTTCAAATCAAACTATTTTCAGCCCAGTTGGAGAAGTTTTATTTGAAAGAAAAAACATAATCTTCTAAGACCAAGCACCACACCTTCTAAAATGTGGGAAAAGACAAATTATGATGCTACTGTAACTAAACCTCCCAGCAGTATTTTAGTTAGAAGCTTATATTCTCATGCCACAGTTGTAGAGCAATACAATACTGTGGCTACAGCAGAAGCTGAAGTTGGCACTTAAGTGTACATGGTGTATATTTGCATAGGTGGGAAATGACTCCTTACTTCTTTCAGGATATGCCTACTCCCTGTTGTATGTCTGTTCTGTGGTACCAGATTAATCAGGATGCCTTAATTTTGTATTCTCTCTGGGTGCGAGTGTTCGTTGTCTGTGTGTTAAATAGTTGAGTGTCCTACCTGTCCTTATACGATATGGCCACTGGGCCAGTGTGTGCCCTAGACAGGTCGGTTGAAAAACATATTAAAACAGGGGAACTGGAATGATTTATGCGGCTCCTTTCCAGTGCCCAAAAACAAAAGGACACAAGTTTAGGTCACTGTAGTGTCCTGCACTCCCGCTTACCTTTTCCTGTGAAATGCTTTCCTGCCATGCCAAGTTCAGGTTGCTGGGCTTGCATTTCCATAGCCCTGTGCAAAACCAGATGCTGACCCAAAAGCCATGGGAACCGTCTGCCACCAACAGGAGCTGAGCACGACCTCTCCCTGTTCAAACCCATGGGAGCTGTGAGTGCTCCACACCTGGTGTTGGCCAAGTCACTCCTTTCACCTATGGACAGTATGGTGTCAAACACAGCTCATTTAATCCTTGCCAGAGACTGCAAAGGCACCAATTTAAGCACTTACCTAGGGCCAAATTCTCAAAATGGAGATGCCCGAGGCTGCAAACCAAAAAATGAAGTATGTTCAGAGGTGCACTCAGAATTGCATGCAGTATTAGTACAATGTGTCTTTGCTATGCCCTTATTATCTTGTAGATACATAGTGTAATTTATGCTAATAGACTGACTTCCAAATTTACCCTTGCTGCGTTAGTTACTTTTCTAGAAAGTACAAATGGCACATTGCTAGCAAAGAACCAGAAAAAAATGGTAACATTTCACTTCTGGAGGGCAGAAGTGCAGCCCCTGGTAACTCACCCTAGACTCCAAGGCATGGAAAAGTGCCTTATATTTTATTCTCCTTATATTTTCTCACGCTTTTTCAATTTAGTTTTAAATGCATAGGGCTTCATGTGATGGAGCTTCTCTGCTTCCCGTGAGAAATTGCTCCAGAGCTGCATTATATATTTTGCTCTCAGGAAGCTTTTCCTGATTCTTCGACCAAAATTTTTCATTTGTTAACTTCCTTGTATTACTCCTACTGTATCTCTTTTGTCTGCCTAAATAAGTTTACCCCTCTCATTTGATAGCTGTACCCTTCAAACATTTGTAGCATGCAATCCTATCCTTCCCTTGTGCAGTCAAGCTACATGTATTTTGGGGGTTTAACCCTTTTTTAGAGCTATTCTTTCCATTCCCTACCCACATTTGTTGCTCTTCTCCACACAGTTTGCTCTTTTGTTCTGACAAGAAAGCAAAGGATATTCTAACTGCATGTTTCTCTTGAAAATAAATGCTATGCTTTTATTTGCTTGCCTCCTCCAACCACAAATTTTCCCCCTTGTAGGTTAAGCATACAGAGGGGAGCATAAATGAAGGAGGCAGGATTTGCATAGGCATGTAGACTGCCTTGGAGTGACACAGAATGCTAATAAAACTGGTTTAAGGGTTTTTTCTATGTACATTTTTTTTCCATTTGACTTTAAGAGATCATCACTCAATGTTATTTCTTAAACTGAAGAATCTAAGGCGAATGCTTTGACTTGATTTTAAAGACATTGAATTTTTTCTGCTGGTATAAATAGTATGGACACAGTAAAAGTACTTGAGAGAGCCTAATGAACCATTTCTTACACCCCATTACCTTTAGTCTGATATGACTGAGAGTACGGGCACTAATTATCCTCTCTTTCACAGGCACCGACATAGATCTACAGTAGGTCTTAAAACACAATATTCCATACAACTCTTAGCAGTATCTCATGTAATACATTTCTGTATTTTTTTCTAATCGAAATTTAAATTAGAGGCATGCCATTTTCCATCTACTTGCCACTTATGTATGTTTTATGAACAATTCTTTTATATTATTTCCTACCAAAAAAAAAAAGTGCAGGTAGCACACGACCAGTCACAGAGTGAGTCCTAAAAATTAAAGGATTTGTCTTTGAAAGGAGAGAGGCAACCATACTGCTCTAATGACAGAGAAGCTCTGCACAGTGGAGACTAGCACAAGAAAGCTGCCAGTTGAAGGAATCAAGGGAGTGTGAGACGAGCACAAGATCAGAGCTCATTTCCCCTGAGTCTCTCGGAGAATGGAAAATTGCTTTTACTAGTTTAGCTCTGCTCTTCTGTACGAGAAAAGAGCGGGGAGCAAAGCTGATCTAGGGGGATGGAAACCATGCATTGCTCTGCACTGGTTTGCATTTCACAGATAGCCTTGCTGAGGTGATGCAGATGCACCAGGCAAGATGTATGCCTGTCATTGTCAGTGGCTATGCTTTCACAAATTATTTGTCAGACTTCCCAGGCTCAGGTCATGTGAGGAAGCTTGCCCACATCCTCCAAATTCTAGCCTTGTTGATCCACCTGGAATGCAAAGTGCAAGGCTCCAACACCTCACTGCCCTGGGGTAAATGCTGCTCCCACCTGGAGTGCTGATTTGCACGACTGTTACTGAGCTTGAACCTTTATTTCACGTCAGATGGAAGATGAAGTTTTCTGTGGTTAACGAGGAAACACTTGAAAACATATGAGCTGCATATTGGGATGCAGATGGTTCTATAAGACAGTACATACATTTATAAAGGAGACATGTAAGGTCATTGGGAACCATCTGCTTTAAATATTTAAATGTCCTTACACTAAACGTATGAGTAGTTTTGCCCTGGACTTGTAATATTAGCCATCTACCAATTTTTTATAATAATGGTGAAACAAAAGAAAAATGGGAAGGTGGGAGACAAGGCATGGCAACCAATTCACAACATCTGGGCCCTACACAGCCAGCTCAGCAGCAATGCAACCTGTCCAGGAGCAGTTTGCTCTTTTTGCAGTGGTTCGCCCCCAAGAAGGAGCGTGTCCTCTGGGGCTGTCATAAAGTCCTGTGCTGCTCTGACCTGGCAGAAGGGAAGCCGCTAAGCAATCTAACTATCAGGAAACCTCCATGATCCTGCTCCTCCTTGGACAGGGTGTTTCCATAAGGGAGTAGTTTTGGCATGATTTGCCTTGTCTGAACAGCAGTCAAAGATCTTTTCCCTGCACTAGTCCATATTCTGAGCATCAGAGAGCTGTGGCTCCAGAAACTCTTGCCCTGCTGACTCTGCATTGATTTGCCCAAGAAGACAGCTTCCCACTTTCTTTCAGTAGCCCTCAGTAACAAACCAAAATAAAACTACTGTGTCCCTCTCTCTGCATTGTACTCCTTGTGTGGTTGAGAGACCTATCCTTGCAGGCAGTCATGCTGGCTCTCATAGAAGCCACCACCCTTAGCTCCCCTAAGTCCCACCTACGCAGACCCATGCTTTTTCTAAAGACAAAAGTAGTGTTAAATCATTTTGGTCCTCCTTTACTCTATTGAAGTATTTTTTCACCAAACAGAACCACCCGGGTAGAGAGAGAGGAGCTGGAGAGCTTCCAGGAATGCAGTAATGCTCCAGCCCTGACTTCAGCTGCACCTCTGGAGCCCACAGCACTCCCAGAGCTCCCAGAGTGCTCCCCAGAGCTCCCAGGGAGGAGCAGTCCAAAAGGATCCACATACTCTGGGTTTAGTTCCTTACAGCAGGTCCTGTAATCAACACGGGAAGGCAGAGAGCACCAGCTTCTTTCCGTCTCTGGGTTTCTCACCTGGGTTTATCTTAGACAGGTGCCTTGGGCTTCCTGGGCCAGTGTACTCATAGTGCTGTCTAGCAGCACTGAAGAGCTCTGCTGGGGCAGGCCAAACATAGCTCCCACAGCAGGCAGAGCTGCTGCTCATGCCTGTGCCACCAGCAGAGTAGTCTCTTTGTGTATTTTGTGTCTCTGTCTCCTCTGTAATCTGAGGAATAAAATCCACACAGTCAAATTTTTAAATGGTTATCCATTTCCACATCCTTTGCTGGGAGTATACGTATACCATATTCATCATACTTACATAGGCATAAATACATATATATGTACATACTATTTCTGGGGTCACATTTTCCCTGAGGTCTGTCCTTGCACTACAGTTCTCCTGTTCATCTCGCTATCAAACACATGCAGGTATGGAGATTAAAAAGTTTACCAGGACAGATGGATTGGTTTTGATGGTAAAAATCTGTTACCTACCAAAAGAAGGAAAGCTGTTGTTTTGCTCTCATCTGAAAATAAATGAGGAATAAAACCACAATTCATGAATGTTTTTTAGTCTGAATCATTCTCTCTCAGACTGCCTTGAACTGTAAGAACAGTTCTGCCTGCAATTACCAAAGCCTAGGAGCATACCAGGATAACCTCCTTCCCCAACATGAAGCCTTCAATCGTACGATTGAAAATGACAGTTGGTTGTTGTTGCTATTGCATTTCACTGATGTTATGATTTAGAGCCTTGTCTTACACCTACTGAGGAGAAAAGACAAACTCCACCACCTTCTGGGAGCCCCCATGCTCTTCCAAGTTCTCTTTGAGATTGTTTGGTTTAGGTTTGTTGGTTTTTTTCATTTTCCCCAGGAGACCTTCATCTGTGTTATTACAGATTCACTACATCTATCTTATCTTCATTTCAGTTTTTCTGTCCTTTTTAAAGATCCCTTTACAAATACTACTTGCACCATCTTGATAGCAGCTTTCAATTCCGAGCAACGATGTGACTTCTTAATGAAATTTGTGCATCTGTGTATCCTTGGATAATACTCACAATAAGTGCCAAATGGCTACCCAGAGAAAGAGTGAAGAATCTGGAAAGCAGAAAAACAACAAAAAGGATAGATGAAAAGCAAAACTGGGAGAAATAATTGCACTGCTTTGGTCACACAATTAAAAAGCATATTGGAGGAAAACAGTTAAATTAGCTCACTGAGTGTATACAGGAGTTTTAAAGCTCCAGTGTCAGCTCAATTAAAAACATACCCTAACAACAGCACACTGATTTATAAAGCAGATGACATTCCCCAGCAGCCTGAGATGGTCTCTGTGACACCACCAGCAGCCACCTCCTCCTGCTTTCCTTGTCCTTTGGAGCATCATAGACTACTCGGGATGATTTCAGACTGTCAGGGCTCAAGAACAGCTGTTCCTTTTCTGGAACCCAAACAGCCCAGCCTTTCACTTTCTATGGCAACAACAGTGAGCCCTTCACAATCTGACCTGCCAAGGAAAACCTGCTGTTAATTAAATGTTAATTGCCTTAATGCAGTATGCATTATGTGGAAAAACGCAAGTTATTTTAATCTATATTTTAAAGAACACATCTGAGGCTTAAAATGCCAGGCAAGGGCACCTTATAAATTGACAGATAGACATTGCTTTTGCCCTTTTGGTGGTAGAAGAGACTCATGTGAGTTTAATAGAGGTGCTGTTCTATTATTTTTCAGACTTTCAGACAATTTAATTTTATTTCTATGCAAACCCAAATGCAGCATTAATAGCCAAGTTTGAGTGATATTAAGATGCATTTTTAAAATTACATGCATAATTTATTTTTCTTTTTAAATATATCAGGATCTGAGCCTTTCCAATTCCAGCAGACAGAGTGTGTGATTTGATTGAGGGATCTTTATTCCTAGACAGACACGAACGCCTTTGTGCTGACCCTCTGTGGTAGGCAGGCACCTGCACAGCCATTCTCAGAGGGGCCATGCCACACCCCACTTCCAGCACCCTGAGGGAAATAGGACTGTCAGCTTCTCAATTTGAAGGCCTTCTCTAGAGCAACCTGTCTCACTCGTGCAAGCTTCTGCTCAAAACCTTGTCTTCCCTTAAACTGCTTAGCACCTGGGCCAAAAGATGTCATTACTGCAGCAGTTTTTCTGCCAGGTTGTCCCAGGCCTGAAGAGATTTTCCACCCCCAAGACTGAGGTGATGGGGATGAGAGGAACTAGAAAGAACAAACTTTTGTGATGTGTAGGGGAACAGCTTCTTCAAAGCTGCTTGCTCTGGCTAAAATTCATTATAATGGCTGTCATGGGCACAGGAGTGCCCAAAGGTTCCTTTCTGGGGATGGCTGGGTATGTTACACTGCATTTTATCCTGGCCAAGTTTATTATTGTATTTTACCTTAGACTGCTGGAAATGCCATAGTGGTCTGTGCAGGGCATTGCAGGTGATGCAACAGAAATGCCAACACCAAAAAAAAAAAAAAAAAAATTTATTCCTATTAATTTTTGGTTGACTTAAAAAGCAGGGGGGGATGAACNNTATTAACTTTTGGCTGACTTAAGAAGCAGTGGGGGATGAAACAAGGTATCCCACAATGACTGCTTGTGTAAAATCACTGATCATGTACCTATGTTGCCCAAACTCTTCTGGGAAGAATAAATTGTGCAGGAGTATAAAAGACAGACCTGATAGCAGCAACCATAAATATGTCACTCTCCCTTCTTCCCTTCTTTAACTTATCTGCAAGTCACAAAGGCAAAATACCAGAGTCAACGGTAGGGGAGTGTCTGCTGTGCAGCTTCTCTGCTGTGCAAACAAACTGAAGCTGATGAAGTTCCACTGGTTTACACCAGCAGCAAATGCCACTTCAAATAAGCTGCATACATGCTGCAGTGGTCTCTTGGGGATGTGGGAATACCTGCTTCTGTGATTTGATGCAAAACTGTGTATAGCCTCAGAATTTAACCCCCTAGACAGGAAGCTGCCAGAAGAAAGACAGCAGGGGCAAGTGCAGTTGGGGAAGCGATGCCAGAACAGCCCAGAGGCCTGCCTGAACACAGAGCCAGCATCCATTCCAGAGACCTGAGCCTCTCTCAACCACATCTGGATTTGATCTCCGATGTTTAGAAATCTGGGGAGTGTCTCAGTGTTTTTGGACTGCTACATGCATTATTTTTCTCATCTTAAAGCTGCCCATGTAGAGAAAAACACAAGACTTCAGTAACAGTTACCAGCATGATTTGGTTTTATTACCTTTCTGTTCAAGACCCTTGTTTCCCCTTGTAGCATGTCAAATTGCCCCCAAAACCATATTATACAGCAGAGAAATGTTGTTCACACTTCACTGGCTATTGATTTACTTTACTTATTGGCACAAAATCAGCCTGAGATAAACATTTTGTCCCCCATTTCCACTACTGTAAGCGATATAGTTCACTGCAAGATAGGCAAACCCCAATGTGCGGGGTCACAATTCGACATGGCTTTCTAATCAATGTGTGAAAAATTACCTAATGAATAATGGGTTGCACATTTCCACAAACAAATTAACCAGGGTGAGACTGAAACTAATGATTATATTTATCTAATGTAATTTCACATCTGTTACTAGAGCTAGTAATTTTTTTTCCTTTCCATGGCATCCTTAGAATTGCAGCCTAGAAAGACAGATATTTTACATCCATTCAAACACATAATGTCCAAGTTTCTTATATACATAATTTTTAAACCACAACATATTTGGGAAATTTGTTATTATTTTACAACATTCTCTGGGGGTTGAACTGTCTTTTGAAATGTGGTGTGGTTCTCAAACCAGAGCCAGGGTGCTCCAAGTAACAACACCTCCCATACAGGGAACAACAAAAGTGATCTATACCCAATATACTGCCTGATAATTTTCACTGGAGTTAAGCTAATGCTATTTGCAGATGAAAAAGTTTGACAGTGGGAAGAAACCTCACAGTCATGTTCTTTTCCTTCTTCTTAAAATAGATTTATGTTTTCCTGATGAAATTATCAGTTTTGTAAAGCAGATGTTCCTGGAATCCAACTGCCAACCCCACACATGTTCAGAAAGTAACCAGAACCTGATGCAGCAGGATCTTCTCAGAGTAGGGAAAGCAATTAGTTATGTGGGGTTTGCTTTCCCACTGGGGTTTTTTATTCTCCAGGCACATTAAAATATTTTGCTTGGGGTGACACAAGTTGTTTAGGCACCCTCCCTGGCCTTCAAAATTTGAGGCATTAACTTGTCTGTCTCTCTCCCAAGAGAAGTGCTTTAAAGAAGGGCGTGTAAGACCACCAGGGAAGGACAAAGAGGACAATGCTGGGGTTTCCCCCCCCTAAGTTGGCTCACCTCAATCCCCATGGAGGATACAGAGCTCCTCTTGCAGCAGCCACCTTCCTTCTACTGCGGGGGGCTGTGTCTGCTCTGTAACATCCACCAGCTTCCAGTTGTCTTCAAAGATGTTGCAAGAAAAGCAGGAGTCTCCAAATGATGTCACTGCTTGAGTCAACATTATTAAACAATTTCACAATCTGTCTCAGTCGTGCTGGCAGCTTTCATAAGGATTTATTATCCAGAAAGAGAAGAAGAGAGGGGGCTGAGAGTGCACAGAGGTTTGAAAGTCATTGTACCGAGAGTTTAATTATTGTATTTTTCACTGAAGTTGAAAGTTATTGAGGAAAATCTAGCCAATTTCATATTACCTCATTTGATTAAAGAAGTTGTATGATTGTTCAGAATGTGTAATTGCCATCCAGTACAGCTGAGCTGAAAAAAAGCTTTTTTCCTTCACATCCTTAATATTGGTGATATCTTGTAGCCTTATTGAACTAGCCAAACAGAACTGGGAAACTAGAACCAGCTTTATTCTGAAAACATTCTGATAATTGTTTTGACTGAAAATTATGGTAATTCAATGTGTACTTCTGTTTGGATTTGTGTGTATGAGCTGTTTTTAGTAGTATATATTTATGTTATCTCCATTGGGAGGAGTCCCCTATACAACCATGTTGTGTACAGGCCAGTATATAACTTCACAGGTGGGTTTTCAAACCACAGGAAATAAAAAGTGACACAATATCATGTTTATTATATGGAGTAAGACTTGCAGACATCCTGCAGTTCTGTGCCTTACAAGTCTAGAGTTTTGGTTTCTAAGTATTCTTTTGTATTTGGCTTCTTTATTGAGAACAGAGACTCTAAATGTGTACTACTACAAATACTCCTTTTTTAAAATAAATGAGAGCAGACAGCCCTCATTCCTTTTGATGGTTGTTCCAGAAATAAATGACCTTGTTTTCCCCAGAAGCTTGTTGGACGCTGAGGAACATTCTGTCTGGGTCACTCTAAAACTGTTTGGTTGCAAAGTAGAAGTCTGGATCTCTTGATTTGGAGATTCCCTGTTCCACCAGCTACTGAAGAGGTGTCCATGTACTACTAGCACATTGCCCGATGAAAAATGGATTACACATTTCTACAAACAAGCTAACCAGAGAAACAGACGCTATCAAGTGTCAGCCAGCCTGGCAATTGTTGAGCTGCATCCTCCTGTGGAAGTATCTTCTGCAGTAGCATGTTAATCCCTGCCTACGCAGTGGAGGACTCTGTTGTAACACCTGAAGAAGAGTGTTTCTAACCTCTGGAGTGTGAATGGACTGGGATAACACCGGTGCATCCATTCGCTCACAGAGATTGAGACACATGCTGCCACTGGGGACGCAGTAGGTGGGTAGGTGCCAGGCACATCCATCTGCACTGGGGCAGCTGAGCAGCTTGACAGTCACGACCTGGCTCACAGGTAACTTTGGTGGAGTTCCAGGGCATGTGTGACGGCAGCTGGAAAACAGTAGGAAAATAAAGCACAACCTACTAGAGGCAAACTCATGTGTAGCCACCCTGTCCCAAGCACTTGATTGCCCAAATGTACCACTCTTCCTAAAGCACCTTCTTTTCCCTACTGTGAGCATGATGACTGTAGCGTGTCCTGGGCTGCCACAGGCTGCAGAAGCCACACAGCAGAAGGGGCTTTGACAAGGCATGGAAAACCCAGGGACCTCTTTTTTCCTGAGGACCACAGTGACAGTAATATAGGTAGAGTTGCTTGGAGACTGAGCTCAGGAAAACATTTGATGCTGAGCTCAGGAAAACATTTAATGCCTGCTGATAACAAGCATATTCACTCGGTTATTTTTGCTTCTCCTTTATCCAGCACATTTACTTCAGTTAATGTCTCCAAGCCTAAGCCAGACTCACTCAGTCCTGAAGATATAACTCAATACAAGCAATTCCTGTTTTAATAATAATTCACTGATTGCTGCATAGGAGTTCGTTGCTGGAGAAAGCAGTGAGCTCTGTTGACTGAAGAACGCAAAGAATGTTGATGTAAACACAGCACATTGCTGTCCAGAGGGGCTCAGAGCATTTATAACGAAAGCACACCAAAAATAAACTAAGCATCAGTTTTTCTAGCAGAGGCAGTCTGAGTGTCTCAGCCTGAGTCCAGAAGGAGGTCACACAAGAGAGGCATGGCGTGACGACAGCCTCCGTGCCTTTTCATGATAACCTGGCTGCACCACTTGTGTTTCTCATTTTCCCTCTGGTACAAATTTCTCACTGAGGGTTTTGACAATTTTCAAATATTGTCATGGAGAGTGTGACAACATGAAATGAGAGTAGAGCACAATGATGCAGTAAATAGTTATATTATTAGAATGGCAGATGCTGGCATTGAAGCAGGGTTGTTGGCCTAAAAAATAGATTAGGAGGGAGAAAATAGAAAAAAAAATCTGAGAGCTATCAGAAGCAGGTTATAGCATAATAACATTCATATGCAAGCAAGGGTTTTCTGTGGCAGTGTGAATCAGCTCACATGCTAATATGACCACTAAATAAACCATAGTAGGATTCTGCACTTGATATTATTAGTCACCAAATACAACTCCAGGCCAGTGAATCATGTCAGGGGATTGCATTTTGGTCTCCAAACCCTGACACTGCTACCCAATAGGCAAGGCACAGTCCTACAGAAGTGCTTGAGTAACACCCAGCCATCTACAGACAACCTAAATTCATCATAAGCCTGGTGGTTTTTATTTTCTATTGGTTTATCCTTGTCACTCCTTAGAGTCCTCAGAGATACACCCTGAGTGAGTGCATGGACACTGTTGAAATTTAGGACTTTAGAATGCACTGTGTTACCCTAAATTGAAGTCAGCAAGGCTGCTGCAGCCTGGTCCCCCATTTAGGCAATTGTGAGGAATGGGTGTGAAGAATTCACCTCACCCTGCTGTGGTAGCTGTTGCCCGTCTCTTGTGCCAATTGTCCTCTACCCAAAATTCTATAAACTGCAGTCTAAATCCAGCTCATAAGGACGAACTTTTGAGTACCAGAGGATTTTCTACATGTTTCCAGGGTCCAAAGGCTCATGTAACAATCTGATATTCTGATTCTCTGAGAATATATTATTCTCTGATAATCTAATATTCAGAGAACCTGGGCACCAATAACTCCAGCTCGAAGAGTTTCAGCAACCACTACCTCTAAATCAACCCCAACTGCATTGATGCAGGCACCCAAATAAACTGTGAATTTGTGCAAAGGCAAACTCACCTTTAACAAATGTGGGAGTGCTGTTATAATCCTTGGTAAATCCATGGTGAGTGAGAGACACTTGTTCTGTAGGATGATGCTGTAAAGCAGAATAGTCAAAGCAATATATCAGCTGTCTGTGCTTAAGTGCAGCATGTTGCTTTATGTATATTCCTCCATAGGAATGTAAACAGAGAGAAAATTTCATGTGTTGCTTCCTTGCAGATGGCAGGACAGACCCAGAAACAAACAGGCGTCCTGTGGAGGTACTCCCTGACAATGTTAGTCTCTCAGAATCTGAGGAAGTAATGGCCTAGCCCCATGCACAGCTACTCTGGCCAGCACCTCTCAGCTAGCATGCAGGTGGGATTCCAACTGCCTTTGTCAGTCAAACTGCTTCCTTGGGAGTCTCTAGGGAATGTGCTGAGGCAAAAAGGACATCTTCGGGATTTTCCACTGCTGCACAGACACCTGCTGCACAAGGCAGGACCAATTAAAATTGCCCTAAGTTGAAGGAGGAAGGCTTTTGCCACTAAACAATTTGCTGATGCGTCAAGTGCCAGATGGTTTGAATTTTTTCTGACAATTTGGAAATGAGAAGACTTAGATGTATCTAGGAATGTAACCTAGATATATCAAAGTCATTTCATGAAGGTCCACCACTTGAATGGTACCTGTGACAGCTGAAGGTAAGGGCAAAAGGCATAGCCAGGAATGGTGCTTCAAATTGCTTTTTGCCTGGAGTGATTCACACAGGTAGTCAGNTCACAAGAGTATGTGATGTGTCAAAATTCAAGAAGCAGCAGTGAAAGCAGGAGTAAGCTGGTAGATAATCTTTCACACAGAGGGTCATCAGCTGCTTTGGGCCTTGAGTGGGTCTGGCTGACATAGAGTTCATTTTCCTACAGTGAAAAAACTCACAGTGCCACAGTAGCTTAGTCTGAAGCAAGAGGCAAAATATAAGGATCAAAATGAGATTTAAACATCAGATGGGGCTGATGCTAGTGCTTTAAAAAGCACTTCTGGCATAACTGGACCACTGCAGCCTTAAAGGTGGCCAGTTGCTATTAATGGAAAACAAAGTTTTGTGTATTCATATAGATTATAAATAGAGCAAGCAGGGAGGACATTATTTGATAAAAAAGAAAGCCATGAACTAGTTGTGGAGTTTGATAAGAAGCTAGTGAAAGTAAAAAGAATGTTAAAACTGATTAAATTTGGAAG
>WAAG01046998.1:315-13130 GCA_013390105.1 Tichodroma muraria
CTAAAACCAAAAAACAAAGACTTACCTCCAAATTGCTGGTTGCACCAGGTGTATTTAAGATCACTACAAGTGGTTTTGTTTGGCTTTGTTTTTTGGTTTTGGGGTTTTTTTTGTTGGTTTTGTTGGGTTTTTTTTTTCCAAATAGAATAATTCCTTTGCTGTCAGTCTTTGTCAGATATTTGGGCCGTGGGCAGATGATGATTATACAAAGAAAAAGGCAGTAATAAAATCTCCTGTTCATAGATACTGTTTGTGTCACAGCATTATAGTAAAAATAAATCACTTTTTCAGGAACCTTAACTGGTATTCATGCCATAGAGTTTTGTCTGTCAATCTGAAAGGGAAGGTGTAATTTAATTATTGGAGCCATAGAGACTCTAATGGTGAGACTTCAGTGGTATTACATAACTGCTTAAGCTTTCAGATGTTATGGTGATTTATATGAAATATGAAATAGATAATTTCACTAGGTGGTGATTAATGTATATAATCATCAGGTGATGTTTAATGATCCAGTCAGAAAGTAATAAATGTAGCACTTAGTATTATTTTACTAGCAAGTCAGTCCTTGTTTCCCAAGGATTTGGTGATTCTGGCATGAAACCTGGAGTTAAAGTCACAGTTTGTAGTCACTAGGAAAAGTATCCACCTAGTATGTGGATACAGATTGCAAAGCTCAGGCACTTAGTCTACTATATTAGCTGCAGGGGATAGTCTGTCCATAGCTTTTCTTTCTATTTTGTGAATTTAGATAATTTGCGCTCCTTTCTTCAACTTGAAAGATCCAAGATGCATAAAGGAGAAAACAAAGTGGTCAACCGAGTGTGCAAAATGGACTTTTCTACTTCCAAGTATTTCTGTTGGGTTTTTATTATTCTTTTCTCTCTGTCCCTATGGCACAGCCTAACATGAAGAATATTACTTTGCTTGTTGCCAGACAGAATACAGGATCCAAGAATGTCTTTGTTAATGTTTGCTGTGTCAGAAAGCCAATGCAGTAGTGATTTCCAAACCACTTCCAGTGTCTTCTCAGTTTCAGTGTGCTGTTTCTGCTTATACTACTGGTGTGTCAGCAAGTCTTAGTAGTATAGAAAGAGACAGCATTCTGTCCTCCCCCCTTGTTGTCCAGAGCAAAGAGAAAGAACCTGTGATGCAGTAAGTTGTTAGCCTGGGATTTTGGAATGTCATCAGGCTGATGACTTGTCTGTCCTACAGCTATGTACATTTAAGCAAGCTGTTTATTAGAGACCTTTATATGGTTTCTAAGGAGTGGCTGGAAGAAACATATGGCCAAGAGAGATGTTTTGAGTTTATGCAACATTCTGCATGTGAAAACATGGAAATGTGCCGACTGAAGAGCCAAAGATCTATTTTTTTCCCCCTTTTCCTTCTCTAGAAAAAGCTTGTATACTAAAGTATCTGTAGGGTGTCTTTTAGTTTTGATGTAGGGGAGGGAAGAGCCTCTGTATCGTATCCTAGCTAGACATTCTTTTTCCTCAGGAACTGAAGTTTTGTTTATGTGTGTTGCTTTGGAGGAAGATTTTATCTATCTATGACTGTATATATGTATATGTGTGCACATGTACGTGTATTGATATAAATACAGATTGGAAGTCTTTTTGCTTGTTACGCACATTTGTGTGAAAATTTTGTGGGCTATTTGCAACTTCTTGGGCATAATGCTTTTCTCAACTAGTAGAGTAATTCTCTCCTACAAAGTTGTACTGGAAAAATAACTGTGCAAGGGAAAGAAATGAAGACAGCTGTTCGGTTGTTGAAGTTCTAAACTGTGCTGATACAAATCTTTACAAAATGTGTGAAAGAATTCATCAGTCTGTGCTTTATGTTGAGCAGTAAAGCACTAGAAAATAAATAGGCTTTTAACTCTGAATTTTTAATAGCATCAGGCTCTCCTAAACCAGCTTCTAACTCACTTCTCATCTGAGCAAAAATATGTGGTAGATGGTACTTTGGGTCCATTTAATTCTGATTCATCAACTGCTCCAGTGCTGTGTGGAATGAAGGACTAAGCAGTGTTTAATGACCAGAAAAGCGATCTGGTATTGATGGAGCCTTTTATTTTGTGTAAATACAAGTTTTTGTATGATTTCATTCAGCGCTGGTTCACTGATGGCCCTCCCTGCTACAAGTGAAAGAGGGTAAGATAGTACTGGTTGCCTTGAGTTACATAACACGTAGTAATTTGTAGCTTGAGTCCCTGGACACACAAATAAGTCAATGGCTGCAAGTTGTCCTAATTTTAAAGTTGCGGGAGCACCATGCAGCCACTGTCAGCAATTTTAATTCTTACTCGTTCTCTGATAAATCAATAGTAAACATCTTCCATGTACCTCCTCTCCAACACACAGCTTGCCCAGCACTCACACTTCCAAAGGCAGACTCTGGGCAGTCAAGCCCAGCTGCTGCAGCATGATTTGCTGTGGGTTTATTCCTTCAGCTTTGCCTCTTGGAACATCTGTATCAGGCATACATGAGGCTGTATATGAGGCTGACTCAAGTTCAGCATCACTGGCTACCGTTGTAGAACCTATAAGCAGTAAAGGCCACCTCCCTGAGCTCTGCATCCTTGCCCTCTGATTTGCCCTGCCAGACAGCTGGCTGTACAGCTGTTTTGCAGGGTGACCCACCATGCTCTCTGGGGTTAAAGGTTACCCTGCATGCAAACATAGGGTGCTCATCACTCAGATTTTCCTGTTGTGGGTCATAAGCATGCTGGAGTTCTGTTTTTTGTGATTGTGGAGAGTGTGTATGCAGTCAAGTAATGGAAGGGAAACCAGGGAAGCATGGGCAGTACTTGTATCCATGGTGAAAGCTCAGGTTTTGGTGTGATGGAGGAGAGAAGCAGGGGAAGCAGCTTCAGCCACCTGGCCCCTCCTGATGTGAGAGGATGGGAGGACATGGTGTGGTGGAGCAGGGCATGTTGTGCCATGTGGTCCTCTGAGTGGATCTCTTCCTTCTGCCAGCTCTAATACAAGAGCTTAGATTAACACAGGCTGAGCGAATTTATGCTGTTCTACTGAACAGTTGCACCTGTGGCTCTGTTTATATCCTTTATCTCATTCTTCCTATCGTTTTTTAATTTAGAATACTAAAATACTGGGTCTGGGTCTGCTCCTGCTGCCCTCCTATCCTGATGCATTAAAATGCTGAATTATCTGGAGAAGGGGAAGATGGAAAAGCAGACTTCTTGTAACTCCATCGTATGCTGCTCGAAAGACTCCAGTTAGCTCAGGGCTCATATGAAACAGACACCAGCATTGGGCAGGGTTGGCGGTTTCCCTCATGATTCCTCTCCTGCTGAGTCTGCCATACCTACATATGAATCTGGTCTACGATCACCATTCTGTCTTTTTAAGCTGGGCCTCAGGACTTCTCACTGCCCAGACATGGTATTAGGAGGAAATTACAACATAGGTTAAGTGTCAGGAGTTGTCAGCCCTCTTTCCCTGCTATTCTGCTGGAACAGACAGGCAAAGATGTCCATGCCATGTCCTCATAATATGCTCCCAGTATTTTTAGACTTTAGTGCTTTAAGCACTTATTATTTTGCATCTTATGAAATTCCCTGTTCCCTCAAATTGGATTACTTAAAACTCTGAATTCCCTGCCCTTCCTGCCTTCTGTGACACAGTTTTTAACACAATTAATAAATTTAAATTAACTCATGTGCTCATCCTGCAAACACACCATCACTTAACATTGTCATTGAACATTAAGCAAGGTTACAGTTAACTAGGTTTCCATTCTCTTGTGGGTTGTATGTGCTCACCATTATATTATATTATGGAAATTAAGTAATACCTCCCTAAGTTCTAGTTAACGTGAACACAAATCCAAAATTATAGTTACAATATAACAATTTAAGACAACTAAAGGAAAACTGAAATGACTGCAGTAGCTACTTCTTTCTTGTGTTCTGTGCACCTTAAATTGTCTAGTTCTTCATTGTGGAAGAGAGAATCTGCCACCTTCAGTCAGCCTCAGCTTTAAATGAAGCTGGCTAACACTGGAGACAAGTAGCTTGAAACAGTGAAGAGTTAAGTGGCAGTAAGATGTTATTTTATACACAGCAATGAGTGAATTTTATTTCATACACTGCAAATCCTTACTTCTCTCTTCTCCCTTGTATTTATGTTTTTACACAGTTTTGTTTCATATTTGATTGCCTTCCATTTTAATGATACTTGGACTATGCCTCTTCACAGAGACAGAGTTAAGAGGAGAATTAGCTTCCACGTTGTTTAGCATTTTTCACTTTCATGTAACTAGGCATATAACTACACTGTTTTCTGTGTTAGCCAATGGAAAGGGGCTTGCTGTGGCCTGGAGCTGAATATACATAGTGGTAGTGGTCTCTGCGAGAGCATGTACACGATGCTGATGGAGATGAGAAACTCGCTAGTTTGTCTCATGCTTTTTGGGATACAGCTGCAGGCATATGGTAACCTAGAGTTTGATACAGCTTCTGTCTTCTACTTTGGTGTCTCACCATACACCTGCTGTGACAGAGCCCAGGCTGCAATGGAGACCTTTCTGGTAGCTTCATCTCTATGCTCTTGTTTTGCATTTTATGTAAATCATGAACTCATTACGTTTTACTGGTACTGTCAGTGTTACAGGCCCTTCTGCTTGTACTGACTGGTGACCAGGATTTGCTCATACAGGCATGTTTATTATTCACTTCCCTGAAGTTCAAGAAGCTAGCAGATTAAGAAAAGGGTATGTGAGAGTTAAATTTTTCACTAATTCTTTCAGAGAATTCAAGTAATGCATCAGCTTATGTAGTCCTGGTTATGGGCAGGTTAATTCTAAGATCAGGCCCTGAAACAGCCTGGAACTGTGACTGTCAGACAAGAAATATACAGTATAAGGTGCTGCAGAAAGTGTGCTTTGAGATACTTAATGCTATCTCATATGGTTAATTATTTAAATACTTTAGGACTAATGAATATAGTTTGGTTAGATGGAGCTTTTTGGTAAATTTGGGTTTCTGTCTTCTTTAGTTTAATTGCAGCTGCTCTGATAAAAGCTTTTTTGCAAGAAAAATAGTACAAAAATTTCCTGTCCCTGTTTCTTTGTACAATGCTTGGAATTCTGAGGGATAATAAATCTTTAAAAATGAAAAATGGACCAAAAAAAGCCTTCACTGTAATGAGCAACTTGTAGAACTTTTTTCTAAAGTTTTCAGTGATTCAACAAGCAATGAATGGGAGACACGGAAAGGGAAGGAACATAAATGACAAATATACTTCTTGGGCATATAAAAGGGAGAGCAAAATTGACAAGATGAGATTTGAATACGCTCCTAAAAACGTTGCTTGTCCCCCAATCTTAGCTATGATAGCCCTGCAACTCCCACTTAGAAGTTGGGAGGCTTATCTTCTGAAACGGAAGTACGGAATGTGAAGGCACAGCAGACCCTCCCTGGCAGACTGATCTCTACCCGTGTCATGAGAGGGTGTGTGGTTGCTGTGCACAAACTTGGTGTGTGCTGCGTGGATCGACGCACAGCCAGGCGGCTTCCTCAGGGAAACGGGGAAACAACGCTGGCACCTGGCCTACCTCCACAAAGATGATGCCCCTAAGGCTTCAGCTTCTGCTTTAGGCTAAGAACCACTCTGGGGCACACATAATGCTACAGGAAAGTAACATTCGGTATGGGAACAAAAAAAAGGGTAATCCAGGTTGGTCTAAGAAGGCGGTTATCTGTCACAAGGGTGCCTTATGCATGCAAATATGTTGGCCATCATGGCTATGACAGTGTTGCTAGGTGAAATTCCAATGCAGTCTGGAAGATTAAAGTTTTCATTCTTCTAGAACTGTAAAAGAGTAGGACAGTGAGCAGCTGTCTGAAAACAGGTGACTTGTGAGATCACTAGTGAGAATGGAGAGTAGAGGTCCATGTTATTTAGAAAGGCTTTTGAGTTGGTTTCTCTCTTCAAGACTAATCAGCTGTTTGCATTGAACATAACTGATGAGAAAACAGGTCTGCTGATCACACAACAAGGGATGGTGCATGGCAGTTACATCTGATTTTTCAGTGTGTGCTTCCCATGAGCTTTCCAGATAGTATCTCTTTGTAGGACGGGATTTGGCAATGCTCATAGGTCTCTGAGGTCTTATCAGTCCTTTATTTCATGTAGCCCTCAAAGTACTCAGATGAGAACAGTTGCATAACCATTAAACAGAAACTATGTAACCTAGAATGAGTTACCAAAACACCTTTTGTATTATGCATATTTTCTGGTGTAATTATATAAACACAATTTATTATTTATGAGACTGCATCACTTCAAAATTTAATACTGTGTTTCCTTTTGTCTTTTCTGCACTACTAAATTTTGCTCTTAAGACTTTCAGAGCTGCATTTTGAGCATGCAGATTTAGGACAGGACAGGTCTCCAGTGGCACTGTAATACTAAATATTAAATAACTGATTTAAACTGCAACCAAGAGGAAAATCAGATGACAGTCAAGTCTTAATCCAGAAGATTGAAGGGGAAAGCAATACAGTGTTCTCAATTTATCATACTTGGTATTTTGCACTTCTTAGTGAGTTGTGCATAGCTGCCTTCTTCCTCATACAACATCTGCTTAACCACAATGCAGGAACTATTTACCATTTGCATAGTCCAGACTGACTCAACAGAAATACAATCCCAAAAGAGACAAGAAGATTTTATTCATTCTTTTATTTACCTATGTATTGTTTTTAATTCACATTTTTTATATCTTGTTGCACCTGTCAGGCTTTGTGGAAATGCAGCAAATTATCATTTCAGAAATCTGGAGAGGCAGCAATCTGGAACAGTGGAGCTACTTCCATTAACTATACAGTCATACTGGCAGCTTTGTAGGAGACTAGGTACTAGGATTGAAGAAAAGTAAAGATTTAGTGGAGTGTACTGTTTGAGCTGCTATTTATTGGATGGATTAAGCATTATTTTTCAGTCCTCTCTCTTGTATTTTTACATGATTTATTGCCTAAAAAATAGTATCTTTAGGGGAGTTTTTTGTTGGTTTAGAAGAGAAGGATTGCTGTTATGTTTAGTTTTGGCTTTAACTTGAAGTTGGAGTATAGTAGGTCAGTAGACCGTGTCACAAATATTAAGAATTTGATACAGAAGTTCAGAGTCCATTGTTTTTTTAGGATCATACTCTAAATATTTGTCTTTAGAGGTGGTCATCTAGAAGGAATGTATACTTCTGGCTATGTCAGAAGCAACATTAATGGGATGAAGTCCTCTTGAATGAATCAGAAAATTGAAGGCTGTTGTACTGTATTTGGGGGAGCAGAAAAATTCAATATGAGGACAAAACATAGACTGCTTTAAGTCATAGTGAGCATGTGTGGAACTTAGGGATGCTTCCCATTTAAAAGAAATAAACATTGAATACTGTTTGAACTCAGCCTCAGAAATGCTCCTTTGAGCACTCTCACAGTGAATATACTTTTCACAGCCAAAGGAAATCATTGCAGCAAAAAGTAGTTTTCAGTCCCAACTAATGATTCCGTAGCCCAGCTACATGTTTGTGCAGTGCATTCAGATTGTGGGGATTAAAATGGAGAACAAGCTATGTAATGGTAGTTCAAGCCTTCTCATCTCCAGAACCAAGACCTGCAGCTGTGGAGTTTGCATGAGGCTCAGTTTGACTTTCAGCCCAAAGCCTGAGCCCAGAGGTCTGTCAGACACAGCCAGAAGCTGAGCAGTGGATGATGAGAACAGCAAATCTGACATTTTACTGAAGTGTAGTTCCATGGAAAGACTTCAGGCATCTGCATTTTCTCTGAAATAGTTTTCAGAGCCAGAGAGTCAGTTTCTTCAACTACTGGCAATGTGGTGAGCCTATGACAATGATGAGGTTTTTTTAAATGTTAGCTGTTTTGAAGTGTGGCATTCTTACATTACTGTTTGTGGCCCTGACTGTAGCGAACCAATGGCAAAAGCATCTCTGCAAATAACAGCTACAATTCTGTAAGCATGATGGCTTTTATGTTTTTACCATTCTGCATTTACTATGTTTGATGTTTTGTTGTCAGCAGTTGGATGGCTTTGGAGCCTTGCACACCATTGCTGAGCAGCAGACGCTGGTTTGGCCTCAGAGCCATAAGCACTGTGCGCTGCAGGGTGGGTGCTGCAAAGTTCTGCAGGAGTGCCAGTGTTCACAGCCTGGCCACTAGTCATTGTGCAAAAGAAGTGGAAAAAAGGGAAAACTGCAGGATCAGAGAGGCCTTGTGCCTCCTCACCCCTGCCCTAGGGAGAAGTGTCCATTTTTCCTAGAAGAGCACCCATGCTGAGCTCACTTAGCTGGACAGCAGGTCCTTGGGGAGGATGGCATCTTTCTGACAGAGCATGGGACCCCATGTGGTGAGCTCTGCAGAAAGTGCGGAGTAGGGGGTGCTTTGTTTGAGCACTGCTTAATCAATTTTTTTCTTCGTTAGCTGAAATTTAATTTCACATTCCGGAGCAAAAATTCACAGGACAATTTGAAGGACAAAATTTCATCAGTGTGGTGAAGGGAACCTGACAAGACATATGCCTGAAATCAGTGAAGGGCTTACTCAAGTGGGCACTTAAATAGTTTTTGCTGAATTGAGCATACTGTGAGGTATATCAGGTTAGTTGGTGGAGGCTCTCCAACTTTTCCATCTTTTTAGATGATGTTCTGCGTCATGCTGAAGCGTCTTTAAAATTTCATTAGCAGCTCAAAGTTAAAAGGGTTGAGAGGTTAAGAAACTGACTGTGCTCTGGATTGGGAATGCATTCAGACGTAGAACAAGAACAGTCAGTTCTGCTGCTGCACCTTTGAGGGACTCTGCAGCATTTTTTTTAAGACTGCATTGGAAAAGAATTTATTTTTCTGTTATGGAAGAGTCACTTTTTGGCTTGACTTTTTTGCTGCAGTGTGACACATTCATGTCTGAAGCACTGGCCTGGTAAGCAACAGCACAACCTGAAGAATTTGCCAGAAGGTCCATATGTAAACCATTTGATCTCCCTTATTCAGAGTTTCAGCAGACCAGAAACAAGCCTGATTCAGTTTGCAAGTCTCTTAGTGGAGGACTAAAGTGAACCTCATAAACCTAATTGCGAGCAGACAGATCAGGTCTTTCAGAACACTTGTGCCTTGAGTGCTTTCATCCAGGTTTGCTGGATTTAAACTAACATGTCTTTCAAGCAGCACACTTTGTGTGCATATGGGTAATTCAAATTTAGTCTCTATACAACTGACCAAAGGAGTGTTTGAAGTCTGAGGGACAGAGTAAATTCTCGCAAAACAGAGAAGCTTCAGTTGTTTTCATCACTCAGGTAAGCGTGAATTGATTTGGCAGCTGCCCACGATGGAGGGCTTCACCTTGTGGCCTCCTTTATATGCCTTTAATAGGGCAGAGAATATTACTGGGGGGAAAGGAGAACAAGAGATATTTTAGTATACATCTTGCCTTGCTTTTCCTAGTCTCTTGGGCTCTGCTACTGCTGCTTTAGAAGAAGTTACTTTCCCTCTTGAAGACAACCAGCTGTGACCAAACGACAACAGTACCCAGTGACATATGGACGCTCAGCAGGAGCTGCTGATGCTTAAGAAGGACCTTAAACAGGATATTAGAAAGAGTACTAGGAGGTTTGTACCACTGGCTGGGCACCTTCCCTTTCCTGGAGTCTAACTATGCAGACTGTACTTAGGCTAGGGGCACTTTCCAACATTAGATTTGGGACTGTTACTTAGGACAAATTCAAGACATCGCTTCATCTACTACCACTTCGTGAATTCAGTTGGAACAAGACTCAATAACCTCACAGTTAAGAAAGATGTCCTTCTCTTCTATGATGTCCTGTGCAGACAGAAAGAATATTTTGTCCAAGTTCCCAAAATGCAGAGATGTTTTGGACACTGGAGTATACTGTGAATAGGTGTGATTACTGCTCATAACTTTTTCCCTTTATTTGCATTTCCTCATCAGTGGGCTTCAGTGAGACCCAAATAGAGGCATAAAGAAGTATGTACTGTAGATTGAAATCCATCCTTCATATTAGAGTACTTGTTGCAAGAGAATTGATTTGAGAAATCACCTTTGGAGGAATCTTGCTTGGACATGTCTGCACTGTATGAAAGGTATTTCTCCCACAAATTCTGTCCTTGTCTGATTTTGAGTGAATAATGCAGCTTCATAACCTAGTTCCTGTACCCTTTCTCCCTCTCTTTAATCCCAAATTATTGAGTATGGATCCATCTATTTTACCTTGGCCTATGGATGTTTTACTGTTAAGTGCAGCGATAAACCATCTACAAGTACTGGTAAAACAATGTGGGAAACTCCTTGGATTTTCTTGTATGAGATTGAGATCCCATTTGGCATATTGAGCTGGGAGAATTGCCCTTTAAAGTCTGCAGAAAAAGCAGGTAGCTGTCAGCTACAGAGCAGTTAAAGTCATTTGTTGATCGATACCACCAGAGTTACTGATGGTAAACATGCCGGGGGCCAATTCCAGCTTTGCTTTGTTTGGAATTTTTTATTTATTAGAGTTTGACCAAGCCAGAGGTTTGTAGAATTGCTTTTGTGCTTGTTGTTCATCAGGAATGAGCTTTTTTTATTATCAATTTTTTTTTTTTCTTTAAGAAGTTAGCACTTTGACCAGCTTGGTCTGTCACTCAATTCTTAGCGTTGCTTCATCTTCTGGTGCTAAATCCAAGTCCATTTGTTTGGCAAATTAGGGAAGAAGAACATACAATATCATATCCTTGTGTGCATCCATCACCTTTGTAGCAGTTCAACGGTTGAAGCAAGTTTTCAGCAGGCCCAAATAATATCCAGTGGCTCTTGGCTGTGAGGGTTTTCTGAAGCTCCAGAAACTCTCCTCCAGGGCAATCAATGGCTTTAGTGCAAATCTATAGCAGTGTCAGTGCTTTGGGAGGTGGGTGGCGAATTAGATGGGGATATCAGGATATGTTTCTTAATTTGCTTGTTTTGGGAAAGGATCTTTTTATTTTTTGAAGGCTGGTAGCTGCAGGAAATTCTGCAATCAGAGTTTTCCAAATGTCCATGCAGACTGGAAAACCCCTGATAACCAGCTAAAACTCAGCTATTAACATATTTCAAATATGTCAGACGGCCTTTGAACTTCTCTGTGGAATATTGCATCTCCCAACAGCAAGCTAGAAAAGCCCTTAAGCATGTTACGAATTTTGCTTGGAGAAATGTGAAAGGTGATAAAACTCTTTGCAAGGAATTTATCATAGCTGCTCACACTTAGGAGTGAAAGAAGGGCACTGAAAGTGCTCATCAGTGAATAGGTTAGACAGGGTTTTCCTCCTAATATTTTTATTTTCAGTGACAGCCTTCAAACTTTCACTAGATGATGTATGTAACTTTGAAATTAAATGGCAAGTTTACTAGTTGTAGGACTGGCCTGATGAGAAACTTTCCACCCAAATAAATCCTTCCTTCATAATGCTATCCTTGCTGTTTTTTTCTTGTGCATGATCTGAAGGTTTCTGCCAGCACAGCTAACATTTTGCCTCCAAGTACTCTATTTTCACAATATCTTGAAAGTGCCAGCATGAAAATGGTGTGCCATGTTACTGCAGTGACCAAACCTGTAAGGGGTTTGTTATTTCTGTCATACCAGTTTAATAAATTAATTTCTGCCATGCTATGGAGACCACAGTGTAAAATAGTTTCTGTTCAACTGAAGTATCACACTTTAAATCTCACTGATGTTCTTTCACTCTCCTCAAATTGTCAGAGGGTTATTTATGTATGACACAACTGTCTTTCTAAATACTTGTGAAAGTAGCTTTGAAGAGAAAGGTTTGGATTAGCCTTGTTTTACATAGGAACATTTTCAGTTTTGTAACCATTCCAGTAATTTTTGAAAGCACTCCAGTGCAAATTAACTGCAAGCTAATAGTTTTTCCAGTGGAGAGAAAGTTGTAAGTGCTGTAAAATACGTCATTGAAGATGATTCACGTTGCAGCATTGCTTCACACTAAGGTAGCTAAATCTCATCCTGCTATAAACATTATGAATATTACTACTCTCGTGTTTATAATAAGCATGTGTGTGTAGTCAGTCCAACCCTTTGGGAAAAAAAACCCAAAAAACAACAGGAATTCCTCTAAGAATTTATACTGCACAAGGTTATGATTTTATTTCCTTAGACTTCCAGTAGCTCTTTCATAAGTGAGTAATGGGTCCAAAAGATAGGAAGTTACTGTGTCTGTCTTGAAGACTGGAGAAAGACAGAGGAGAGGATGATTTTGTATTACATCTCCCGGTGTTTTGTCTTATTTTCCATGGCATCCTGTTCTTAGCTTTTAGTTTGCCTCTATTTGAAAAGAAAAACCAGAAGCTCAGCAATTATTCTGAGTGCATTTGGGAAAATGTAGATCATTTTTATCAAGGGATGCATGGGAAGTGGATGTAAATTATGGATATATATCTGTATCTGGCATATCTATCTGACTCAAATGCACTCCCTAAAACCAAGTGTGAAGTGCTGGAATCTGCCAAGTGAATTTCCAGCTCATTGTGAATGACACTTTTCGTTACTAAAGTCTGTTTGACATGCAGCACTCCAAAGTCACCTGTTGAAGTCAATAAAATTTCTTACTATCTTTTTCCTGGTGTCTAATAAGAGATGAACTTTCCTGCAACAGATTGGTAAATTGTCCTCTCTCCTCCACTGTCCTGCTAGGTTTCATTAAACTTCTAAAAACTTAATTATCCTTGAAAATATGTGGATTTTTTCCTGTTTAGCTAATATTAGCAAGTATTTCCAGAGAGATGAGAG
>WAAG01047007.1:0-21591 GCA_013390105.1 Tichodroma muraria
AAAACAACCCAGAATAGGAATCACTTGCTATGTAAACATCTTGCAAAAACAGGCTTCAGTTCTTTCCAGCAGTATGAAAATTTTAAACATGCCACAAAAAATGTGGAACAAGTTGAACTGAAAAGAGTGTGTGCCATGTGGCTGAACTACTCTGCTAACATGCTCTTATGCTGACCTCCAGCCAGTCTTATTCCCCTTCTTTTGCTGCTTTTCATTCTAAATAGCTGGCAAGCAGAAGAAAACCCTACATGGCTGAGCTTGCTTGTTGTTCATGTTATTCTTAAGTGGTCTGGATATTGTGATTCTTGTTGGATACATAGATTAATGGGTTAAATATCGTAATGTGATGTGCACCAGGATTACCAAGTGAGATTACCAGGAAAACCAAGTGAGCTAAAGCCAAAGACAAGGCAAAGTCAAACTGAGCTGTAACTTCTGATAAGTGGATTCCATGTGAATAGATGTCCCAAGTGAGGATATACAATATCCCATTCTAGAGAGAATGTATTTATTGATGGGAAGATGAGGTAGATAGAGTACTAAGTGCTCTGTATTTCATGTGAATGAGGCAATAGCTTCATTAATAATGAATAATAATTATGTCATCTCCCTTAGATATCTGGTGTGCCTTTGCTTATCAATACTTTTCTTCCTGTTAGACAGAAGAATATTTATAGTTCCAAGAAATAAAATTGTCCTTTACTTAATAAGGAGCACAACTATTTTAGAAAAGAGTGAAAATGTGGGTCTTTTGTCATTTGACTATTCTGAGCCAATATGTGCAATTACAGTTGTGCACATAATATTTCTATATATATCATTGTATAACTACATACACAACAATATATGCATAACAAGAGCATATTGTTTAAAAATGCAGACGTTATTGTACAAATAAGATGTGTTGTTGCAGCGCAGTTTAGGAAGAGATGCCCTTTGGAGCGGTGACTTTTCAATCAGAAACATTTCTTAACTTGAACTCAATAGTCATGAGAGAGTTCCCACATGTAAAAAGTCAAGGAAAGAAGAAGAAATCACAGTCGCCAAGAGAAAAGCTCATACAAGCAATACCTACATGACCGTGATTGCTCACAAGATGTTGCCACCTTCTGAACAGCAGGTACCAAGTTCCAAATCATCCTGTTACTGCTCTCAACATTATTCTAACTCCGTTCTCCCTGGCAACTGAAAGCAGGGGTGAAGAACAGTGGGAGCTGCAAGTTCCCTGATGTAGTCATCTGTGTTCAGCAGCATCCTTATGTTGCTTATCTTCATTGCCAAATTCTAGGTGAGTGCACATTTTTCCAGAAATGTTACTTGTCTTTTTCCAGAAGGGTTTTCTCTCTCCATTCAAGGCACCTACTCGCCACAAGCCACTGTTCATCTGTCAGAACAAAACATCACAAGGAAGAAAAATAGCACTTCCTTAGCTTCAGCATGAGAGAGGCAGTCAGAAACTTTAGCAGCTGCACCTGTGGCTCTGCTTCTGGTCCATCTCAGTGGTCTGGAAGCACAGCTCTACTTGAAGGAATCATGCAGCTTCACCAGTTTCACTCCCACTCAACACTACCAGTTGGACAGCAGCTTTACTCCATTCCCATTTTCACGGCAATGTGGAGGTGTAAAAATCTCTTTGAATGCAAAGGTCTGTATGCATCACAGCCATGTTCTTTAAGAGGTTCCTTTGGATCACAGGTTGACTTCAGAAACTTTTGTAGTCAGAGGCAGAATAAATTTCCCCTAAACTTTCCCCTGAATTTCCCTATGGCAAGTTAACTTTTTCTTGGTAAAAAATACTTTTTACAGTATTTAAGTATTACAGCCGTATTTGGTTGGCTTAATATTTTTTGAATATCTATGTCAGATGTCTCTCCTATCCTCTACACCTAGTGATTAACAGCATCACTGAAAGATCTTTTCCTTGTTTGAATAAATAACAAAGACCCAAGCCAAAATTATTTTAAATACACCATAAAATGCTGGGAAGATTGAAAACTTTGAAGTCACTAGTGGGTCATTCCAGTTTTTGCCAGAATCAGAAGGAATATTTCCAGTGACCTCAGTGTGATAATTTTCTAATGTCCTTCACAAGATTCAGCTCAACAGCATGTACTTATGGGTCCATTATTCAGCTATCAATATTCAGAACTAAGTACCTTTCTAATCTTTTGAAAGAAACCTTTTCTTCAAGAAAACTGGAACTGAAAATAGTGTTCTCTCAATGAACATAGAGAAAATATGGTTTTTTTCTATATTAGCAATTAAATAAATCTAAATTAAATTGTTAAAATGTTGAAAGTTAAAGTTCCATCTCTAATCACCTCTCAGTGGTGTCACTGAAATGATGATAATCTAATATAATCATTAGATTTGGCATTACCTTATTCTGTTAAGTACTATCTTGATTTAATCAGCTGTTCTGTAATTACATTACTGCTCTCCCATTAGTATTTTATCAGCCTTATTGAGAGCTGTATACCTCCACTGTTAACATTTTTTTTATGGGATACAGTTGATGTGTAGAGCTCAGGTTGGCTGGAATTTATGGCAGCTTAACTGAGAAACCAGTGTGTTAGTTACAAGAAAACAGGAAGAAAAGTTGTGCAATTTATTTTCAGACACCATTCGAATCCATTCAGAAAATACCTAGATATAATGAAATTTTACCTTTAAAGTTAAGGACCCTGAGCTTTCTTTAAAGGTGACGAAGACAATGAGACCTTAGTAATACCTTGGACAAACCCTGTTCCTGATGTCTGTGTTCTCTCTGTTGTTTGTCTGGTTTTTAAACAGGTGCACGTGAAATACCCATGTGATTGTGTTGTGTGGCACAGTGAGACATCTTAAAACAGCAAATTCTGAACTGAAACCCTTTAGTGCCGTTTACATACATGGCAGTTAAGAAAATTTTTTTTGCATAAAAGTAAGGGAAATTCTCGACCATGTAACAGTTAAATAAGGTATATAAAGGATGAGTTTGTGCTGTTTTGTGCATTGCTTTCACGAGTGCTGGCTTCCTGTTCTACCTTGTTTGTACTTAGTGAGGCAGACTCTAACGTATAAAAGCAGTCACATAATTTGAATGCACACATATTAGAAATATGTGGAAAAATGGAGTGATGGGGGGGATTTATGCTCCCACTAAACACTTGCATGCATTAGACTGTGCATTTACAAGTTCTGAAACTAGACTTAAAATAGAATATTTTTCTCTCTTTGTTAGAGGAATGTCAGATTTTTCTCCAATATAACATCATCTACCCACAGACACGTGCTCCAATATGCAGTGTAGTAAATTTATTTTTTTAATATAACAATACCTGAAGTTAATTATTTAAATGATAATGAACAATCAGAAAGAAGGGAAAGGGATTACCTGAAAGTTTCTATAGAACCAGCAGAGGGAGCTCCAAAATTTCAATTATTTTTCTGTAGAGAGAAACGACCTTGGCGCCGACTGTTGTAAAAAATATTCGTCAGTCACTGAACACAGTGGCTGTCTGCACTGCTTCTTCCCTGGTCCTGGAAATCACAACAGCAAAATTATAGCACTTTTCCTGACTACTTTTCCTGAGAGTATTTCCTACCAGGAGGTAGGAATACTCTCCTGACATGCTAAAAATGTAATTTAAAAGATCTCTGTATACCACTTCTCTTTGGAAGAAATAATCACAGTATAATTGTAAGAATCTCAACTTATCAAAGGATATGATAAACTCTTTCTTAATATATTGCATGTCAGCACTGCCCCTGTTATCTGAAACCATTGCACTTAACAGTAAGCCATGATGAAGAGACGGACTTCGACCTTAAATACTCTTTCCCAAACTAAGACATATGATATTTAAACAGAGTGCCCTGGCCTGGGTCACACCCTGTTTTCTTATTTTTAGAATTAGTTCCAATTTTATGAGTGCACTGAAGGAACATGGAGCATGGAGTCAGGTATGGAGTGCTTTCCTCATGTGCTGCATCAAAAGAGTGGCCAGCGGGTGGAGGGAGGTGATTCTCCATCCTCTCTTCCGCTCTGGTGAGACCCCACCTGCAGTGCTGCATCCAGCTCTGGGCCCCAGCTTATGAAGGCTGTGGACCTGTTTGGAGCAGGTCCAGAGGAGGCCACAAAGATGATCAGAGGACTGAAGTACCTGTCCTATGAAGACAGGCTGAGAGAATTTGCGTTGTTCAGCCTAGAGAAGAGAGGGCTCTGGGCAGGCCTTAGGGCACCTTCCAGTACCTAAAGAGGGCTACAAGGGAGCTGGAGACAGACTTGGTACAAGGACAGTAGTGACAGGACAAAAGAGAATGGCCTCAAACTGAAAGAGGATAGATTTAGATTAGATATTAGGAAAAACTTCACTGTGAGTGTGGTGAGCACAGATCATCCAGAGAAGTTGTGGGTGCCCCTTCCATGAAAGTGGCCAAGTCTAAGCTGGATAAAGCTTTAAGGAGGCTGAACTAGTGGAAGACAATCCCTGCCCATGGCAGGGCGGTTGGAACTAGATGACATTTAAGGTATCTCCCAATCCAAACCATTCTATGGGTCTATAATCATGCCAAAAAACCTAATATACCTCATCATTTCTCCCTAGCATGGACTCACACAGACTTGGACTTTTTTGACATTATAAATTCCTGAGGTCTGGGCAAGATACTGTCCTGACCAAGGAGGAAGGTTACTGGAAATTATTTTACTGTCAAAATCTCAGACTGGAGACCAACATGGTTGTGGAATGAGCTGGTCAGGTGTTCTCCATATCTCTTTGCTAATGCAGTTATGGACTGCTTCTATCCTAATTATTTATTTCAGGAAAAGAAACTGGAGAGACAATAAATACCCACTCAGCACCATGTATTATCACTGAGAGCTACACAATTTAAAGCTCCTTGTCAGCAATGTCCAAAGCAAGGATGGCTTTGGTACCTCTCATCCTTTCCTCAATAATATGCTTATGCATTAGCATGGACATTAAGCTGATTAACATGAGCTTAATTGGTACCAATCCAGATTTGAGCTGAATGCTCTTGAAAACTCTTTCTCCTTGAATATTATGGTGGGAGACTTTTCCTCTCTGGGGAAAAAAAAAAGGTTATTCTCTTCTTCTGATAGCAGCCCACAGAAGTTTCTGAGTTACAATCAATCAGCTTTGACTAGTACTATAATGCAAGATATTTAGAGGGGTATTGCCAACTTCTCTGTACCATATGTCTTTGCCAACTTCCTTCTTACAGGTTGAGACAATATTAACATACTTTATGTACCTGGTATTATCTGTATTTCTTTGCTCCTGGTTTCTGGTGAAGTAGCTACCACTCCCCAGCTTTTTTCCAGTGGCCCATGAATGTTTTGGCTAAGGAGATTGTTACTGAACCCTAATACTTCCCTGCCTTTCAAATGCTTGTTTGGTTGGTGATTAAAACTCCACAGAATTCAGCAAGTTTGCTCCCTGCCACACTTATCTAACACAACCAGAAGTGATGACAGTCGGCTCATCAGCAAGACTGGGCTGGGACCTCTGGGATCTAGGGACAGAATTATCAAGGGTTTTGCCTTGCACTAATATGAGGTGTAAATTGAAACTCCAACATCTGGATTATATCCGTAATACAATCCCGATTGCTTTTAACTTCAGTTAAAAAGTTTTCAACAGTTTCTTAGACAGTGGGCCTTCCCTGCTTTGCTGGCAGTTCCTCCCAACAGGCACCTCTACTGTGCTGAGCCTGGCTCTCGGGCTGTGCTGGGAACCAGCTGTGCCTGCTGCTTTGGGCGCTCACGTGTGGCCCAAGCAGGAGCAGGCCCTGGGGAGCTGCCTGTATCTGACACTTCAGCACAGGTTCTCGACATTCAGGGGAGGTTCTGGTTGGACATCAGGAAGAATTTCTTCACTGAAAGTGTGTTTAAGCACTGAAACAGGCTGCCCAGGGAAGTGGCAGTCACTACCACTGGAAGTGTTCAAGGAATGACTGTACATGACACTGCCATGGTCTAGTTGATATGGTGGTATTCAGTCAAAGGTTGGACTTGATGATCTTGTAGGTCCTTTCCAGTTTTAGTGGCTCTGTGATTCTGTGTCACATCCAGGTGCAAGCCTGAGGACACTGCAGATCTGACCACCAGCAGATCCCTGAGCAAAGCTTGTGCTGAGCAAAGCAGGTGCTTCCAGCGCAGAGTTCAGCCGTCAGTGACCATACAGAGACTGTGGCAGTGTCATCACTGAGGGTCTTAAAGACAAATTAAACAAGCATTAGCCTGTCTTGGGAGAGGACAGTGCACCACTGGGGTCAGTCCAGAGATTCCCTTCCTCTGATGAGGGAGAAAACATATGTATCACAGGTGCCTACAGGTAGAGGTATTCCAGTACAGATAAACCTTTAGCTATTGTATCCCTTTGTGCTGTGTATTTGCCAGCTGTGTGCCTTGTAAAAAGACAAGTTGCAGATTTTAAACAGTTCATTATTCATTCACTGAACAATTCCCATTCTGAGTCAATGAACTCCGTTTCTACTCACTATTCAGAACTCAGGATAGCATGGTTTCTTTTGAGACTGAGTTAGTGTGCTTTATTTTAAACATATTCCTCATATATCCAAGTTAAAATTATGTTCCCAACAGATTTTATTAGAAGTTCATGACTGATGGATATGTTAACTTCAGATCTCTAATTTTAAAAGATTAATTATAGGAAGTATCTTATCTAGTTTATTAAGAAATTTCAGGGATTTGATCTAAACATCACACACATGTTTAAAAAAATCCAGATATAATCTTTATTTTTAGTCTTAACTGAACTCATATCAGGGAATCTAAACTATATAAAAACAATTTCTTCATGAACTCGCAGTGTCCCCAGGTTGATATTGCTGGTAGACTCTCAGTCTAATTTAATTTTACTTATTCATCCAAACTACCACTGTTGGAACCTCTTAACTGTTCTACTTGAGATGTCTAAACCAGACAAACAATACAAGTAATGTCTGGTTCCTATTACTGCCACAGAACCACCACCCTCCCTAAACTGAGAGTGTTTGTGATGCCAAAAAGCTTAATTGGGCCATGGTGTCAGTTTAAATGGTACAGGAGATGAGCATTACATGTTTATTAAATTTAACTGTCTGTTTCTGGATCTGGAATGCCTGTTTGCTAGGAGGGAGCAGAAGCAGAGACACTGCGTTTTAAATTAATGAAAACCGGTATGCTGAAATTCATGCAGAAAATGAAGTGGCAGTCAGAGTTAGAGTATTTATTGTATTATCTCAGTAATAAGACCAAGCAGAAGCTGAAGAAAGGGGTGGCTTTCAGAACTGATATTCTGCAAGCATATAGATAGCTTGTTCTGGCTGCAATTTGGAAAAATCTGACTAGATAAATCATAAAAAAAAATCACATGAAAGAACATTTTTGAGGTGCATGCAACGTGAATTTGCAGGTGTTACTTAGGTACTTTCAGCTATGTCTAAATTACAGGACATGGGAGCACTTTATATGTTCTAGGTAAAGGAATGTACCCCAAAGGCATCCCATCTTTGTCCTGTTTAGATGTTAACATGCACCATCCCTTTTCATTAGTCCACATGCTTGATTCCCTGGGAAAAATCTGGATGCACCCCTGGAAGGCCGCACGACAAACTTCTGTCTGGAATTCAGCTATGAAATCCCCTGAAATTATATAGGGGTTAAAGCACTCCCTCATAAAGTGAGATCTTGATTAATAATACTCCTTCTTAACATTATTCTTATACAGTCCCTGACGTGTTCACCATCATGTTTTGCTTTTGGGGGAGGTAAATTTGACACTTAACAGTGTCAAACAGCCTTTCTGCCCTAATATGGCTGAAGTCTGATGACAGAATTGAGGGGAAAGTGACCCCACCAGGAACCTTCTCATTCATAATATGGAGTAAGGGGAGGTCACAGGATGCCTGTTTCTTTCACTGCAGCTCATAACATCTTGGGATGTGAAAACTTTATGCTTTCTCTGTTGCCTCAGGTTGCAGAATGTTCTGGTGATAAGGATGGTGATCTTCTGGGGAGAGAATAGCGGAGAACTTGTGAGAAATAAGACTGGAAAGGAAAAGTAACTCAAACCCAGCTAAGTTTAGTTTTAAAAGTTGGATGGAATCAGTAAAAATAGCAGTTAATATGTTCTTCCTGCACTAAAGAGATTTATTTTCTGGTACTAAATATTGTGTATGAGCTTATTTTTAGATGGCATTACGCAGTTTATGCTCACTGAGACAATAAATTCTGGAGCGTTGATGACAAAAATGATTGGAATAAGAATAGATGGTTTTCCTCTACATTCTTTCAACTTCTTGGAATGGGATGTTTCTAAAGGAACTGGTGTGAAAATAAAGCTGCCAAAATGAAAAGGCCAGCAGACAGCATCTCTCTTTCATGTGAGCTGATAACTTGCCCAATGTGGACTCTCCATTATTTTCTTCCAAAGTATGTTCTACACTGTGTAGTCTTTCAAGACTTGTAATCAAGCAGAGGCTGCTGGTATATCAGCGTCTGATACCAACTTCCTTAAAGAATTCTTGTTACCTGTTGTCACATATATTGTCACACTCTTTCTATATAATCCTTATTTTTGTCAGTCAGTATCTACTGTGCAAGTAGGTACCCTTTTCTTTTGGCATCTGTGAAATGGAAGGGGAATTCTTGATAAGAAATAAATCAAATTTAGCTGTTGCTGTTTAATATGACTCTCAGGAATTTACTCCCTGGACATGACAATAACAACAACAGCAACAACATCTGCCATTGAATTGGCAATATCTGTTTTCCTCTTCTGGCTTTTCAAAAACAACCAGTGTAGGCCCCAGTTGATCTGTTAGGAGTTTACACAGCTGTCATCCCCAACAGAACTGGAAAATAAGACATCCTCCCCATGCCAGGGCCTCTCTGAAGAGTACCCACAGTTTGGGGAGCAGCAAAGTGGAATACCATCCCACATACAGGGACCAGGATTCAAGATCAGGTTGCATGGGACTTTTAGCCACCTGGTCTAGTGGAAGGTGTCCCTGCCCATGGCAGGGTGCTTGGAACTAGGTGATCTTTAAAGTCCCTTTCAACCCAAAAAATCCTATGATTCCGTGGATTTAAAAGTCAGTCCATCAATCAGCATTCGGGTTCTCTCAGGCAGATCAGTTTCCTGTGCTATCCCACCCACGGATTTGGTTGAGGAGGGCAAAATAACTACCAAAGCCAGATGTAATGAAAATGGCCATGCAACAAAATATAACTCTCTGAACCATGCTTGTATGTTGGAAATAGAACATGGGACAGGAGGATAGGAACAAAACACCTGTTTGGGAACAGCAGCCTTTTGTTCCTTGGGGCTTTCTCACAGCTGTGCTGTGGTGCTCCAAGCTGCAGTCTGCCTAAACAGCTGCTGGCAGCTGCAGCCACCAGCTGTATCCAAGGGGATCCCAAGAATGGACCCAGCTCAGCAGCCGTGAAAATAGTACCCTGACGACATGAAGCAATTGTTGGTCTGCATGCCAGCACTGACTAAAGGGAAAAATGCACACTCTTTTCTTCTAACTTTATGTATCCTGTTCTCACTATTCGACTTTATTCTTCTCCTGTGATTGTCAAGGAGATAGTTTCAATTGTTGTATATTTATTTTGCATTTCATACTTAAAAGAGAGAGGAAGGATAAAAGGATGAATCTCCTAGAATTAATGCACATTGACCCCTAACCTTAAGCAGTGGTATGACCCTTCTGTAAGTCTATCTTCTGTAAGTAACTGTACCCAAGAAATAAATATTAGTCTTTAACAGCTGTCCCGGAGATTACATCCCTAGTACTACTCATCTTGAACAGAGTAAAGTAAATAAAGTTAAATGAAGTTATCAGATATGATCTTATATTCAAAGAACCAGTGTACTAAAATAATATTATAAGTTAAGCAGTGTAATGTAATTATTAAAGTGGAATGTGGTCTGTTTAGTAGCGTATTGATTTAAGCCACTTTCTCTTAATATGTAGCAGCAGTGCCTCTGCTGGGTTTGACCTGTTGGTATCATTACATCTTGGACAATGTCTACAATATAGCAGTGAATAATGTTAATGACCAAAATTCATCACACAGAGTTTTCAGATTTGCAGTGAAGTATTTAAACCCAACATTAAAAGGAAGGGCTTGTGCGAATAAATGATGAAAAAAAAAAGCATAAGACACCTCTTTTTCTTGTCTAGAAAAGAAAAAAGGTGACTTCTCATGTTCCTTTCTGTGTAGGTTGATGCTGGGGGAAGTTATCAGAAAAGAGACTGTGAGATGTGGTAGCATTCTTCTTTTGTCCTTTTGTTTTAGATTGCAATATAAGATGTAACCAGAAGTATGTATTTTATTACCATCTGCTAAAACCAGGTGTAGCAGTGTTCTTTATCTTGTCCATGACCCATCCCTCATAACTCTGGGGGGTAATCCTCTATTAATGGGACAGCTGTTAAAATCAGGTGGGGCAGTTTTCTTATCTCTTCCATGACCCATCCTCTGTCCAGGGAGGTATCTTCTGTTAATGGGGCATTGAGTCTCACTGCATGACTGATAAAAATTACATCATCCCATTGTGAGGATGAGGGGAGGAGCCAAGCATTCCTACCTGGATAAAAATCTGAGATTTGGAACACCAAGGCAGCCTTTTCCACTGGGTTCCCAGATAAAGACCAGGCCTATCAATCACCACTGGACCTTCAGAAGAAAATGACACCTTCTACAGGATCACTGCTCCAACAGAACCACATCTGCCACTGCGGAAGGACTGCAGCCACCATTTAATTGGACTGCTACCAACACCCTGACCCACAGGGTGTCAGGTTGTATTCTGACTCTGTCAGTGGGTTTTGTACTACTACATTTTTATTTTAATTTTCCTAATAGAGAACTGTTATTCCAATTCCTATATCTTTGCCTGAGAGCCCCTTAATTTTAAAATTATAATAATTCAGAGGGAGGGGGGTTACATTTTCTGTTTCAAAGGAGGCTGCTGCCTTCCTTAACCAGACAACTGTCTTTCAAACCGAGACACCTTCCTTCCTGCCTTTGCTGTTCCACCTTTAATTCCTTCTCAGTGACCCCATTTTTCACTTTTCACATAATTTTTCACTTTCTCTAGTGCTGCCCTCATAACCTCAATCTATGATTCTGTGCTTTTATGACTCTTATTTTCATATAGCTCTTTTCACCCTGGATCTGTCTCCTGAAAGCACACACCTGTGCATATCCCCAAGAATGCCCTTTCACTTCTTATCTCTTCCACCGTGGGTTTGTATCCATTCTATATTGATAGAATGCACACATATATGTGTATATGCTGGATCTCAGGTGATGAACATACTGTGTTTTTTTAAATCCCTGTGAAGTTGAGCATACCCAGGATTGCCAATGAGCTGTGTGCCAAGTGTTGCACACCAGCCTGGTTAGGCAGTCACTGAGCTAAATGATGGTGCTTCGAGCAGAGCAGCTGATAGCTGAAGCCAAAAAGCTGTCTGCAGACAAAAGGCTGGGAAAAAAAGGGCAAAGGTGACAAAAACTGACAAAAGACCCCACTGAGGAAGGCTTTTAAATGCGTTTTGTGGTTGGTAAAGAAGAAATCTCCTTCCACTTCTTGCTTCATCTCATTCTGAGACGGCTCTTTAAAACTGCTCCCTAGCTGAGCTGACACCCTTCGGATGTGCTCCAAGCTCTCATCCCAAAATGTTGGTCTTGCAGGGCACCTACAGCTAAACCAGGCATTTGGGGCACTGCCCAATTACACTTGGAGAGATGCAATCTTAGGTGTGAATTATCACAATTGTGTCAGCTCTGCTGCATGACTGCCATGAGTAATACAGTGTTTGGCATGATATTTTTAAGGCTTGTTCCTGCAGTGATGTTATTGAGAATGCCCTTTTGTATTTTTAAACAGTCATTTACTGATTCCCCGTTGATTTGGTAGAGAGAAAAAAAAGGACCAGGGTTGTGGTGGGAGAAGCTTTGTAAGTATGAATTCCTATGTTCAAAAAAGAGAGGAAAACAGCAAAAGAAATCCCACTGGTAGTACAGTCAATCTTTAAATCCTGCTTGTGTTTTTTTTTCCCAATTGTGGAATGAGCAGTATTGGTTTACGTGCATTTGATCTTCTTGTGTAGAGAGGAAAGGAATATCTTCTTCCTTGATATCACATGTAAAGTGAAAAGTGCAGTTTATTGCTGAAAAGATGGTGGGATTTTTTAAGTGTTCGTGGTAGGTGTACCGAGGGGAAGCCAAAGAAAAGTAACTGCTTCCAGCAGAGGGAGCTCCAAAATCTGGTTGAGGTTTTTTTCCTTGTGATTTTTTTTCCCCCTTTTTGTGTATGAGGGTGACAGATGGTACTTTTCTCTGAAATAGATGATCTTTGGTAGAATCCTATTTGTTAACATATAAATCCTTTGACGATTTTCATTCCCTTCTGTTAGGAATTCCTCTTTCTCTCAACAATCCTCAACACTAAAATGATATCAGAATTTATCGCTGCATGAGGATATTTTTCAGACTGTCCTAATAGTCTAAAAAAATTTTTATATATTTAAGTTAATTTCAACTTAAATTTTAAACTTAAACTTTTAGATTTTAAGGCAGAAGTTGGCATATTTTTTTGCATACCATTTATTTAAAATATTTCTGTTCAGTTTTCTAGGAAAAAATAAATTAAATCATAGGAATTATTTGTGTGCATTTTCCTAAATTTCCATGTGAAACTTCTTCCAGCTCAGCAAATGAGCAAAGCTTATTCCATTATATAAATTCCATTTCATGTGTTTCATCTTCTGGTTAGTTGTCAGCTAGTCCCAGATGAAGTAGGTTATATAAATTTAAACTCTCTTCCTCATTGTTCAAATTCATTGAACAATGGCTGCAGATCTTGATGCCATTTTCTTGCCTCTGATACTGCTTAACTACTAATCTAACAAGTATTCATCTAATTTGGGGCTTGGAAGGTGCCATTCATATGCTTTTGCCCTCACAAATGTCCTCGAGTAAATATGTTTTGTTTCAGTTAATGTGAAAATGAAAAAAAAAACCAAACAAACCAGTACCTTCTTCACAGCACTTAAACCTTTGTCTCTGTGGAGGAGCAGATCCCAGCCCTCACTGGCCCAGTGACAGAAATGCCGAGTAAGTGAAGCGAGGACTGAAAATCATGCTTAGCTCTCCCTTTTGGCTTCATTTTAATTTTCTTAAATTTCCCAAGGCTTTTGAGCATCAGGAACTTGTAAAAAGCCATGTCTGCTGCCCTCAGCTTTTATCACAGTGAAGACAGAAGACATATGGCATTTTGCTCCTGGTCATGTCATGCCACTAAAATATCCAGTCTGCTGGGGCTTCTTCTTTTTCTCGGGTGAGACATAAAGGGAGCAAGCTCCTGAGGACTGGCTGTGCAGTCCTTCATCAGCTGCTCGCTGGGCACAAGGGGCCCAGACAGTTGTGGGGGCGATGGGTGTCCTTCTGAGGCAGAGTGGCAGTGCCCTCGATGTACCTCCTTGTTCTGCCAAAGAATTAATGTCGTGGTGCACTCCTTCGCGGCCCGGCTCGTGCTGAGGCAGCCCCAGATGCAGGAGAGCGTGTCAGCGCTCATTTCGCAGACAAGGAGGCAGTAAGTGCTTGATTTGCTGCCGGCTGCTCGATTTCTGCACGCTCTGCTCTACAAAAAAACAAAAACAACAGGAGAGCTGGAAGCCATTTGTGCAATTTGGAGCTTCCCATCACCAACTCCTGACTGCGTGGTGATTGTTGGGCCCAAATAATCAGAAGGCAGGATCTGCCTCCAGCAATCTGTTTTCCTCTTCCCCTCTTCCCCTACCCTTCTGATTTGCTTCCAAGAGCTTCTTCTGGAGTCAGGATGATGGCTGGGCACCTTGGATATCTCAAAAGCAAGCCACTAATTTAGGTGTAAATTTAGTGCTTTAGGCTTATTTTTCAAGATGCTTACTGATGCCTGGGCATGCAAATATTGAAACGTTATTTGTCACACTGAAAAGAATAATTACTAAACAGTTAGGCTCTGATTTTTTGTGCATTTTAAATGTGTTAAAGTTGTGTCACAAACTACTTCTTTTAAATATGGGGGTTTCAGAAGTCAGCCTGTCTTACAGAGAATGGAGAAGCAAAACTTCCATCTGATACCTTCAGCTCAAAGCCTGCTCACGTCCCAGCTCCTCCCCCTCTGACATGGTGCCAGGCAGAGCTGGGAGATCAGATTAATTCCTGGAAGTCCTTGTGCTCTCAAACCACAGCTGAATTCCCCCTTCAAGTGCTTTTTAGTGTGGCTAATTTCAGGAATTAGCTCCTCAAATTCACTCTGTCTTACGTCATGCCTGCCCAAAGGAATAGTCTTTCTTAAAAATCAAGGTGTTCTCAAGATAATTTTTCTCTATAACTTTTCCCTCTCTCCTGCTTCCACCATCCAATCAGTCCAAGATCAGTGTTAAAAAGGTGAATGTTCACTTCATTAGGCATCTGTTTTCTCTTGTTGCTCCTCTTTTTCATCAGTTTAGAGCTTTGTGCCTGGTTCTTACCTAATTTGCAGCGGTGTAACCTCCAGTACTGCAATTCTCCAGCTCACTGTATCTGAGATGCACACTCCAACAAGCCTGCCCCCTGAATGTGGGATTTGAGGGAGAAACACGTAGAAGAGACCCTGCTTTTGGTCTGGCTCCTCTTCTCTTAGATTCCCGCGGCCTGACCTCAGCCTGCGACTAACGCGGGCTCCGCGCTCGCCGCACACACGGCACAGCCAGGACAGGATCCCTGTGTTCCAATGCAGGCAGCCCTGGACGGCTCTCCAACCCCAAGCACCCCCAGATGGAGTATTTTCTGATTTATTTTTTTTCTTATTTCCATTTTTCTTTCCTCATGCATACCCTCCAACTCTGGAAACATGTAATTTAAAAGCTTTCAGCAGCCCACAAAACCATTGCACTAATGCACATCAGGCCTTTCAGAGGAGAAGCTCCTGCCTTTCCTGAGGGGATATGGGCTGTGCCTGTGGCATTAGCACTGGTATCATCGAATCCTAATGGAACTGTATATTTTTTTTTTCCAACAGAATTCAAAAGGTAGATTCAAAACTGAACTGTCCATTATTAAATGCAATTAGGTACAGAGTTTTCCTATTATTGTTCTCACTAGTTTTAAACACTAAGTCTAAGAAGCCCACAGATTCATAGATGTTGAGGTTTTCAAAATGAGCACATCAATAGTCAGGGAGCTGAAGCCATTATCTTGGTGTTAAAGCTCTTCTTAAATTCAGCAAGCTTTGAATCCAGCCAGCAATTTCTGTGTTAGCAATAACACCAGGAGAATGAGAGAACTGTATTTTATCCATACTTATTTCTGGTCTAGAAAAATATGGAAAACTGAAAGTTCAGAAATATTTCAGGTTTTCTTCTTGGCTTCTATATAACTTTTTAGAGCTTATAGGAATATACAAAATGGTGATTAAGAAACCCCAAACCAACCACATGCATAACATCTTTGATGTGTTTTTCCAACAAGCAGCATCACCTCATATCACAGAGAGGGAAGATGTCCCCTGTGAAACACAGCTGGGTTTAGCAAAACCTGCTGGCGATGCACCTGTAATATCCCTGGAAGGAATGGGGGAATGGGGGAATATCTCAGCTGGAGCTCATCATTATGACAAATCTATGCTGTTACAAATATGTTAACACCCTGACCCCAGGATCCAGTGGGGACTGTTCACCAAAATTATCCCATTTACTTCTTACAGTTCCTTCTCATTTTCAAATCCTCTCACAGACTAGGCAGCCATGGTTATTAGTTCTGTTTCCTAACATGGTTCTTCTTTTGTCATTTGACATGGTTGGTGGGTGATACTCTAACAATTGTTCATGGCTCGATGCTTCCAAGTGGAAGAAGTCCTTTATCTGTTTATGAGTTAAATGTAACTCATAACTGTTAGATGTAAATTACTGCTGTTTTCTCAGGCAAGGTCTGAGGACCCATTGGGGTAAGCAACTAAAACTGGTAAAGTATAAGAGCCCCAGAGAGCCTTTTAAAAGGCTTTAGAAGGCCACAGAATGCCCATAGGCTGTGTCTCTGTGCTAGAAAGTAGAACAGGACCAGGGCACTGGTCTGCAATCATGTGTCTTGTTTAATTGTTACAATGCTCCGTGGCACAGATTTGGTCCATGCCAGCTAGCAATATTGCTGGAAACAAAAAGGATTGGATGCCTCAGACCTTTCCTAATGGGTGGTTCAGATATAACCATCATGTCTAGAGGCAAAAGGGAACAATTTAGATTTGTGTATGTGTGCCAGGCCATGATGCATTGCTTCAGTTTATGGAAAAGTGTTTAGCCTGTTTTATTTACTACTGGAGACGTAGCCTTAGAGTTTTGCTCTTAGTGCTGCCACTGATTTTATGGAATAACATCAGTGTGGGGCTCTGAACATCTGTCATGCTGTTACTAGGCTACTGGCAACTTCTAGTACTAGGTTAGATGCATCTGCAAAAATATACAGTCACAGCAATGTCTGTGCTGTGGATTTACCTTGTTGGTAATCTTCAATAAGTCACTTGATTTTTATTTCTTTTTTCTGCATTATTCTCTTTATTATAAACCTCCTTGTAACTGTAAATTCCTTAATGCTGTAATTCTGTAATTCAGTCAGGCTGATAAAGAGACTCCCCGTGTAGGAACAACAAGTCTGCAGACAGCAGAGCTGCCTCCACTGTTTGTTCCAGACAGACCTGCCAGGAATCGGTTGGTTTGTCCTTGCTCGATAACTTTACCAAAAATCAGGGAAATCTGTTAAAGAGTTTATATTAGTAAAACAAAAATAAGTGGTGGTTAACACTGTTAACTACTCACTTATCTAGTAGTGATGAAAAAGTACCTCTACTAACTAAGGTGCTGCAGAGAGAAGGGTACTCTCATCAGAGGCTTCCTGGGTTACAGTATGGAGATTTCAGGTTTGTGAAACATGTCTACGTTGACACTCAGCGCTATTTTCCCTTCAGGACCTTAAAGGGAAGGTTTTTAGAAACTGTTATATCAAACGGTTAAGAGAGTGGCTCAAGAGAGGCAAAGACGATGGATTTTTGAAATATACAAGCGGGGCATGAATCACTTAACCCCGAGTTCCTGGTGGTTTCCTCTCTGTGAGCAAGACGTGTGAGTAGCACTCTGGCAGAGCATTCTCCACCTCCTGCAATGCCTCTGCATTCAGGACTGCCGGTCACATGGGCATGTCCCTTGTTGGAGCCCTCAGCAGTGGTAAAAGAGGTTTCAGAGGGAGGTTTTCAGCCTCGCCCGGCCACGCTCCTTGGCACACATCCCTTCCTCCTGGGGAAGGGCAGCCAACTGGATCCCCAACAAAGGCACAACTTCCAAAGTGGTTTATGGGAGTGCCAAAGAGAAGGACAGATTTTACCAGACATGCTGGGAGATACTGCAGAAAACAAAGGCCAAAATTTCTGTACCTCTTCTATACTTGTTGCAACTGCTTGCAGGTATGCAGGGACAGAATGGAGGGACCTGGAAAGCTCAGGGACAGACATGCATTAAAGCAGTGATGGAGGACGTGATCAAAGGCCCGTCTAGCCCAGGTTTTGTGTGCCAGTGAGCTGAACAAGGCCATTACAGAAGGAGTTGATGCAGAAGAAAAATGAAAAACTGTGAGAAGAGAAATAGTTGCAAGAAGTCAACAAGATGTCCTGAGGTGGTAGCGAGAGGTCTCAGTGCAAGTGCTTGCTCCAACAGGCAGAGACAGAGGTTGACGTGTTGTGGGAGGGCCAGAATGGAGAGCACCCCAAAATGGATCTGCTTAGGCCAGGAGAGAGTCCTGCAGTGGCAGGAAGCAAATGAACTGGAAGTACTCCTCTGGAGAGAAGCAGATGAGAGGCTCAGAAACTCACAAACAATGGACTGGACATGGGGCTCCATCAGATGCTGAACATGCCCAAGACCAACATGAAGAAAGGCTCATGGGGTGGGAGAAGGAGAGGGACAGATCACTCTGTTACCATCACAGGCAAAACAGAGCAGCTTTGGTGTACACCTGACACCCACACAGGGTCAACCCACCACAGAAATATAATTCCTCTTGTGATTAGAAGAAACTTAATTTGCACCACAAATATTTCACCAAAAATTTCCTGATGTGCAGGGAAAAAAAAAATTATACCTGATATTTTTTGGTATCTGTTTGTAATGGTGTAATGACCATCTGCTTCCCAGAAGCTGTAAAAAAGTTTTCTGTTAAAGTGGTTTTTTATTGCAATGAATGTCAATATGTTGTCTTTCCTGTTATCAAGGCATTGGACTCTATTATCTGTTACTACTGCAAACTGATTGGTTCCTAATAACAGAAAATAGGTCATAAATGAATGTCCTAATTTTTTTCTGAATTGGGGACCAAAAAGTGGAGCAGATTTAAAAATACTCATGAGGTTTATATCCTACAGGGAAAGATGATGATGATCTTTTTTTGGGCCAAAGCTGCCTTAAAATGTTTGTGAGCATGTGAAATTTTTCACTGCTACTAATAAATGGCTAAAAATCTATTTTCTCTTGTTTAAAGTAAGAAAATAAAGAGGTTTAGATTAAATATTAGAAAAAGGTACTTCACCCACTGGGTGGTTGAGCACTAGAACAGGCTCCCCAGGGAAGTGGTTATGGCACCAAGACTGACGGAGTTCAAGAAGTGTTTGAAAGGCACGTGGTGTGATTCTTGGGTGTCCCATGCAGGGCAAGGAGTTGGATTTCAGTGATCCTTGTGGGTCCCTTCTAACTCACCACATTCTATAATTCTATGATTCGAACAGTGGTCCAACTTTTGGGCTGGTTGTATGGTGGTAGTCACCAGGCTGTGCACAAGGTTTTGCTTGTTTAAGACATCAGGACCTAAATGTCACAGAGCAAAGTAGCAGCCTCTGAAGACAAGTCAAATAGAAGTACAGGAAGAAACACTAAATTGCTTGAGACTTTACTGTCCCTACTGACTGAATTGGTGTGGAACAGCAGCCCACTGCTCACCAAAGGTTTGCTGAACATTAAAGTATTTTTTTTAATAAAGTGGAAATCTACTCTCTAGAAAATCAATAATCGTAATTGTCAGGAGGAAGAGAGTATTTACAAGAGCATGTAATAACAAGACAAGGAAGAATAGCTCCAGACGGAAAGAGGGCAGGTTTAGATTACATATTAGGATGAAAATCTTTACTGTAAAGGCAGTGAGGCACTGAAACAGGTTGCTCAGAGAACTTGTGGATGCCCCACCTGTGGAAGTGCTCAAGGCCAGGTTAAATGGAGCTCTGAGCAAGGTGGTCTAGTGGAAGGTGTTCCTGTTTGTAAGAGGGGGGTGGAACCAGGTGATCATCAATGTCCCTTCCAACCCAAAAACCATTCTATGATTCTATGATTCTATGATTCAATAAGTGGCCACCGCAGAATTTCAGACTCTTCTTCTCCTGTGCTGATGCAGAGGCAAGGAAAGAACAGACAACATGCAGTACCTGGAGCCCAATCAAGGTATTTGTATGTGGAGAAGTATCACTATTCAGTAAAACAAATGTTTGTTTCCACCTCCCTTTAAAATCCCAGAGCTGGGACAGCTTTGCTGTTCCTCTCAGGGCCTGCAGGCACAGAGTAGGTGGAGATGTCTGTGAAGAGCCTGGAGGCTGCTGGGGTGAAGTTCTGTGTTGAAGTTCAGTGTGAGGACCTTGCTGCTTTGGTACAGTCACTTTGAAAAAGAATCCTGGATGAATGGTGTCTTATGATTTCATAAGTCCCTTTTCCTGCCCACATTTCACAGGCAGGTTTTCCAGCCATTTGTGTTAGTCCGAAGCTGTTTTCTTGCTGTTTGGCTTCCTTCCAAGTATGATCTCCGAAAGCACTTCACTGGCTCACATTTGTAGGCTGTGAAATGCATGGCAGGTAGTGGGGAAAACAGGAAGTTTCAACGTAATTCCCAGAGGTGATGTGTGGGATTGAAATCAAAAACTGGTTTATGTTTGTTTTGGCTGACGTAGCTGGAACCTTGTGCTGGAGTTATTAATGTGCAGCAAAACATTCCAGCGGGTATGCACCCATGAACCTGCTGACTTCTTGTTACTGTATTTAAAGAGATGCTGTAGAAAATAAAACCTAGTTTATTCAGTGAACTTTCACAGCACTGCATCTGTTCTGATGACGCAGTTTCTAAGAATATACTCTTTTTAGAGCTCCTGTTACTTATCTGACCACTCCATGGGCCAGGACAATAGAATCCTTCACGCGAATACAGTTTCCTACATTCCCTGCTACTCATTTATCTGGCAGGAGGAAAAGGGAGAGTAACAACTCTATGAATTCACCCTCTTCAGCACACTGAAGGTTTTTCTCCATGGAGTCCTTCCTGGAGTTACTTCTTGTAGTACAGCACAGGCTGCACTCCATCGTGATGGAATTTTGTATATGCCCTTTCATCCAATTTGGGCCTCTCTTTGCAAATGCTTTTGTCTGCCTCACCTCCTATTGAACTATACTCTAATTTCTGGCTTTTTTTAAGCTAGAAAACAGGATTCAGTGTCATGCATGTATTCACTGCTTAGCTCTGTGGCCAGCATGAGGAAAACAAGATTGGAAAAAAGGGGTATCAGCCAGCATCAAAGGCAAAACTCACTCTGATCTGTAATGAAACCATCTCTATAAGTTCCCTCCATCCCCAGAATTAGAGTCTAGACTGTGTTCTGAAGCATGAGGAGGCAGAGGTCTAGTCCTCAAGTTATTCTGATGCTGCTGTGAGTTAGGGTCTGCCTACTGTAGAACTGCACAGTGCATGTCAGCAGTTTGCTCCTGTTGGAGAGTAGCAATGTCTTGTGCCTGTCCAATGGAATTTCTGTGGTTAAAACCTCATACTGGATTTTGAACAATTTTTTCAGCGGTGATCACATGAAACCGTACCCATTACATATAATAACCCATTGCACATAATATTTCTGCTACCCTCTCAAGCATTTAGAGCTGGAAGCTCAATTAGAACTTGGCAGCCCAGTTAGGAATGGCAGCATTATGGAAGAATGTATTTTCATCCTTCCTGTTCAAGAAACCACTGGTTGTGGCACTTAGTGCTATGGTTTAGTTGATATGGTGGTGTTCTGTCAAAGCTTGGACTAGATGATCTTAGAAGTCTTTTCCAACCTTAATGATTCTGTAATTCATATTTTTTTCCCTTAGCTCTATATTAATGCCCTAGGAAGGTGTGGGAGATAATTGAATTTTGGCAGAGGGTGGCTAGAAACTGGGGAAGGAGGGTGTTCTTTCATCTTCACTGTACACTGCACAGTTATAAATAGTAATTTGTATGAACAGTTCAAAGAAAAAAAAATATATGCCCTACCACTGCTTACCTTAAGGTTTTTATCTGCTAATTGAAATTTATCTTCCACTTAACTGCCTTTCAAAGTCATTAGCATTGTTCAGCTGGGGAAATAGATGAACGTAACTGAGACTGGTGGACATAAGAGACAAGCATAAAAAGCAATTAAGCTCTTTCCAGTAACTGAATATCCCAGGCTTGCAGCAAAGTTTAAGTATGTGCAGGGCTATCCAATGATG